>BQNB010057960.1:0-37977 GCA_026074375.1 Tanacetum coccineum
TCAAGAGCTAAAGGTGCCAGCTCAGGCACAGCCGGAGCGAGATCGGGCTAAACCGGCTTGATCTTGGGAACATCCGCAGCATGGTCGGGAGAGGGAGGGTGTACCATGACAATCTGTGATCATGTAAAATAAATAGGTAAGAATTATTATTATTACAAATAATAATTTATGCAAATATGCGAGTGAATGACGATGCTTAAGATTAATCAAGATAATCAGTAAATATTTCAAGTATATACAATATTAATATTTACTACATGTATATATGAATTGCATTCTATGTAATTAAACGAATGATTTTCGATGCTTCACGAATAAGCATGACAATCGATATATGTTTTAAGTACAAATAATATTTATTATATGTATTATAAGTAGTAGCAATGCACTCGAAGATGTGCATAAGCTATCGAATAGAAAATAATGCTCATAAATAGCATAAATTCGACGAGGAGTCTTAGCGCGCGAAAAGGGTTATAGTTTAGGTTTTTTAATTTTTTTTTGACCTAGTTCTCTATAACTTGTAGCTCTGATACCAATCTTTAACACCCCCATTTTTACAACGCAGCGGAATATATAGCATGGGTGTTAATTCATAGTCACAAGGTACAAGGATATAGAAAACGACTCTAAATGAGATGTTTTAAAAGTAGTGTTCCATTAAAAGTAAAACCAGAGTTTAAAACAACAGTCCCAACGATCATTTTAGTTCATCACAATAAGTTTCACAAAACATTTGATAAAAGTTTGACAAAATGGAACACATCAACAAGCTTCCAAAAAGACTTTTGCGCGACTCCTCGTTAATCAAGCAAGCATTCACCTTTATGGACCTGAGATAAAACATCCTAAAAGTCAACAATAATGTTGAGTGAATCCATAGAGTTTATAAGAATAAAAGTAATAAAGCGTATAACACAAGTATAGTTCATCGAGAGACATTGTAACACATACAATGTTAAAGTTTTTATTACATCGAGCTCATGACACCGAACTTTAACACCACATATAAATATATGTATATAAATTACCCCAGCACTAGGTATTATTGCCTCATACCTAAATGTCTCAATACAAAACGTCCGTTTGACAGGGTGTTCCAATGATTGATTCATACCCCGGACGGGGTTGTCAAACCCAATAGATCTATTAATTGTACTAGCGTTTACCTCTTGGGTAATTAACGATTCATGAAATTAGGAACTTCAGCAATAGCTACTCAATGTCAATAAAACACGTATTCGGGTCAAGCATACCAATTAAATCACTTGTGTTCAATTTTGCAAAACTAGCATGTATCTCCGTCGTGGGTTTTTATAAAAGATTATATAAGTAAAAGCTAGGCTACGAACTCACCGAAAGCAAAAGAAGATTAGAAGTAAATGGATTGTTGAATGTGTGAGGACCTCTAAGTACCACCTAAAAGATGTGGTGCGACTTAGAATGATAAAGTAAAATTCAATACATAAAAACAAACAAAATTTCGTAAGACGTGTTTCCAAATTAAGCATGGCATTACGTATGGTTTTACAAAGTATCGTTTACCCAAAATATGACAAACAAACTGACCTATTAATTAATTAAGCATGAACTCGTTTCTCTTTTTATAACCCTAGCTTATTAACGTTTTTAAATCCATTTTCAAGTTTGAAACAATACGAAATTTCCAATTTCTGAATTTAACCCAAATTTATAAACCTCTAATTCCTAATCCGTAAATGCTAAATATATAAGGGTTTCGCCTACGGAAAGCATCTTGAGTCTATTTTTCAGAAATACAGGGCTCACTTTTTTTAAATCTTTTAGAACCATGTGAAAAGACTAATTTACCCTTGGTCATTTAAAACAG
Source organism: Tanacetum coccineum (assembly GCA_026074375.1). Lineage (NCBI taxonomy): Eukaryota > Viridiplantae > Streptophyta > Magnoliopsida > Asterales > Asteraceae > Tanacetum > Tanacetum coccineum. The sequence goes on from BQNB010057960.1 coordinate 1,850, forward strand.
ATTATTTCCAAATTTTTAACCCTTTACGAAAACAGACATAAATCACAATTTATGATAGATATTAAGGTGTGTCCAATTGGAGGTGTTAGGTCTATGAGTCCTTTACAAAGCTTATATTTTTAATTCTATAAATTAGAGTAAAAATATGGAATTATACTCTTTTTCCAAACAGTGTTCCAGTTTCGACTAGTTTTAGTAAATCGGCCATAACTCACTCACCCGGAGGAGATAAAATTCTATCCCACTCACAACATGTACCTTAAACCCTTATCTACCTCCCTATTGATTTTATCAGAGGTCCATGAGCCAAAAATAATTCGTACTAGGTCCATTTAGCTACTGGTCCAGAATAGTCCTAAAATCCACTTCACCAAATCTCACTCTCATCAAGTTTGACCTCACCAAAGTCCATGCAATGACATACCACATTATTTGACACACTTACAACATCTAAATACATATTTTTACAGAAATTAATCAAATCAATAACAACTTTTACAAGATAAAATAAAGAAAACAAAATAGAGGCTTACAACAACAAAAGTGACTAGTGAGATTAACACCACTTCTTCTCCTTATTTCTTTAAATTTTGAATTAACTAAATCAATAATAGACCTACCTAAATCAACAATCTCAGCCCCTCATCATCATCTTACCCAAACCTATATCAACTTATAAGTTTAGAATAAATTTTGCAAAGACTTCCAACAAGATTAACCAAAACAATCAACAACACCAAGTTAAAAAATCACCAATTTTATACTACAACATCATCAACAATCCCTACACAAACCCTTCAATAATCCTGAGAAAATCATCCCCTAAAGTTTTTATAAAGGTGGTCTTGATATAGTTTAAATGTCAAGGAAGATAGTACTAATAATGGTGCTCTAATAGCTAGTGAAAAATTTGTATGAAAGGTGTTGGTGGTTTGATTTTGGATGACAAGAACACGAGAGCAAAATGGATGGTATTTTTTTCTTTTTATCAAGACTATAACTAAGTGAGGTGTTAGTAGTTTCTATCAAGTTGGTGGAGGTATGCATGAAAGGTTTGAAGGGGAGGATGCCACATGTTAAGGTAATGTGGATCCTCTCCTTACCATTCCACTAAGGTGAGTTGGGAGAAGATTGTTGTTAAATCTTGTATAAATTTTAAGATAGGTGGGTAGTTTTGAGGCTAACGGGTACTAGGGAAAAATATTTCGAGAGTTAAGGCGGAACCACGAAGCAAAAACGATTAAAATAAAAATAGTTCTACATGATACGGGATACTTTTCTGGAAAATTTAAATTACGTAGGGCACAAGATGGATTTAAATTCTAAACACGGCTCAAGTTTAGATTAAAATGAAGAATTACTAATCGAGTAAACAATAAAACAAAAACTTTTACACCAGAAAGTAAAAATAAAAACAAAGTATGAGATTTAATATTGACCTTGAAATCATGAAATGTCACAACTGTGCTTATCCTTAGTGTTAGAAGAGAAGTCTTTTAACAAGTGATATTTCAAAAAGTTGAACACAATTTTTTAAGAATGATTTTCATGACAATATTTCAGTAATTTGTTACGTGATATCTTTCAAAAATGTGTGTTCAACACTCCCATCCTCACAGAACTTTCAAAAGACAATCATTTTATAATCGTTGTGTCATTTTTTTATAAATAGGTCAAATTTTGAGGGGGTTTTTTTCAAAACCAAAGGTTTAATATTGTTAGATACATTATTTTAAAGACAATTTTTCATGTATCAAAAAACATATAAATGTGATTCTTAAAAGATGTCTGAGCATAATTTTTCAAGAATTTTTCAATGATAATTCAAAATCTTTTAAAATTGTATGCTCAATACCTAAAAGTGGTGAATGTGAGAAAACTTTTCAAGACTAATATAACAATAATTCACATAATGCACATTGTGCACTAGGTATTCTTGAAATACTCTTGCGTTACTCTTCGGAGTTCGTCCACTGGTGAAAGGTCTGACATAGTAGTACTTGTATGAAGTGTGTTATACCTGAGGCATCGTATCTCATCTGAGATACACATCTAAAAAGTTTTGATGTTTGTGAACACATTCTTTCATGACTATCTTTATGTGTTCATAAACATATAGTGTCCAAGTATAATTTTTTCAAGTATTATTCAATGACAGTTCATAAACTTTCAAAAATTATGTACTCGACGCTATATCCATCTCTCAACATTACATTGGTGTTATTTCAATGACAAGTGGTGTCACATGTATTTTTGAGGGGGAGTAAAAACAAAATGTTTCACGTAACTCATGCTTAAACATTTTTCTACCCATGAATTTTTCATGACAAATTTTAATCATTTTGTATTTCAAATATTAAGAGATTTATTATTTAAAATAAGGGTAGAAAATTTGATTAAAATGTGATTTAAAAAAAATAATAAGTGATCTAAAGACACAAAGTGATTTTCACTTCTACCCACATGTGCGAAACATTTTCGAAAAATGCGACATTTACAAAACAATTAATAATGCATCGAAAGACACACAACAGCGAATGAAACTTTTTCTCACTTCTACCAAACCACACTGCTACACAACAAAACCAATTTTAATAACCGATGCACGTATGAAAGCGGCGGCGGAGTATTTCAAAAAAAATGCGCGAAATCTCACAAAGTGTTTAAACAAACGTTAACTTGAAATAAAGCGCAATCACAACACACACTTTCAAGCGACATCTGAACTATTCAAACAAGGTTTCTTCTAAATGCGGTTACAATCAAAATACCCAACAAAACCTATTCTACTATCTCATGTACGAATCACACCAGAAAGATAAACGGTGATTAAGGATAGGCATATCTCATACAATCGATGATCCAAACAGAACATAGAATGATCTAACCAAAGACATCATCCAAGCTATAGAACATACAGGACCTTAGGATCTAATGATTACGTCTAATGAAACGACTAAGAATAATCGTTGGAAGGATCTAACCAAAGACACTCCATAGTTAGAAATAGCAGTCCTTAGGTATGATATGGAGATGAATGAGTAAAGGGAATAATGTTGACTAAGGCATGAGCTAACTCTGGAACAATCACAACAAGGTGTTAGTAGTGACGTCTTGGTAAATATTGAAGGGGTTGAAGAATGGAAAAGAAATGTAAGGATAAAGGATGAAAAGAAAGAAGCCTTCCATACAACTTTAGGTAAAAACCTGGTCAATACATATACCATCAGTCTTCACAAAGATGAATTATGGTATTGAAGAAAGACATCATGGACCTAACGATGCAATGCACAATCCTTCCCAGCCATTTAAGTCTCTCTCAAAATATTATTGTCTCATTTGTTACAGAGTTCAACACGACTTCTATTGACTTCTCACTCCGAAAACGTTGATATTGAAAAGGTGACAGTCAGCTCTAGCCTCTAGTTACTAAACTAAAGCGCACTAATCGAGTCTAGATCCAAAGAGATCAAACTTAAATCTCATTAGGACTCATTAGTGACAAACACTTGTTGTTCAACATGTAGAACACAAGTGGTAAAAAAGAGTCCTACGCATTATCCTTGTGATATTGCCAGAACATTCAGAATGATACTCTTTAGTATTTCACAGTGACGAATGGAAATTCTTCGAGTGTCAACATCAAACAACACTGTGGTAGGTGACTTGCGAGATTCTATATGAATCAAAATTGTATTAACTGGAAATCCAATGTGATCCAATATATGAACTGACGACTCAATAACCGAAATAGTAATTCAGGGATTCACTCTTAACGTTCTAATAATAGCAATACTATTAGTGAGGTAGCCTGCTTTGAGGCATTCTGGTAAAGAGAACAAGCAAGTATGATGAATCTAATGCATATGCGTTAGGGGATCTAACACTTTAAACTGGAAACCCGTCAAGGAGGTTATTTTAATTAATCTACCTGATCACAGGTACAATATTTATACTGTAGAACTGACCTCACGGAACTGGAGATTAACGTTACCGACATCGACGAATAACAAAGACATGATTCGTCCATATCTATTATTTATTACTAACCCTTTTAGATATAGGTCTAGACGATGGCGTAACTACCTCATCCAACACCGTCATATTCATCACCACATGCTCATGCTCGATCGACAAATATAAAGACATGATGAAAGCTTAAGTACATGTTACTAAAGTCTTCTACAACTCTGATAATCAAGAACTTCCTAAAGACAAAGATTGACAAGGAAGACTATTAGCTTTCAAGATGATGCAAAGTATGAGTATGTCGGTCCAAAGACACAAGATCGCAAAGAATTCTAAGACAAACAAGGAATGATTAAAGATCTCGAAACTAAAGACAAAGTCGATAGACAATGACAAATGCTCAAGATCAAAGATCATAATGCATGAGGGGATATATATATATATATATATATATATATATATATATAAGAAGAGGCATGACACAATTTTATTCCACATGGCATCCTATAATGCCACGTCATAAAGCCATGTCATCACACATGCCATGTCATCATGAATTTTATTTTATTTTTTGTAAAATTCGGTTTTTTACACGAAATCTGGATTTTTTTATAAAAATTATGCCCATTGCAAGATTCGAACCTGGGTCTGCTAATTCACAAACAAGCACCTCAACCAATGGAGCAAGCCAAAAGTTGTGATATACAATGAAAATCAAATATGTCATGCTTTAAAAAAAATACCATTTAAATTTGGAAAATATATTTAATATACTCACAAAACCCTAATATCATTATCTCGTAGCTTCAAAACTATATTCATCATTCTGATTTAGTTTTATCTGTTTACCTACTTTATGATCAACTTGGAGAGGACAATCAATATGATTCTTTTTATATCAGTCTGTGCACATGTTTGTGAATCCAATTTATTCAAGATTTCTGTTGACTGTTTTGATGCAGGCAATCTAAAACCCTAACTTTTTCTTCTTCTCCTCTTTCTACATCTACGGTGAAAGGGGGAATTTCAATGAGAAGGCCTTGGACTTTGTACATGTATTAGCTTAATGTAACCATGTTTTTTGAATTATGTCTTAATATATGTTGTTCTATTTTTTCTTTAATGATGAATTAATTTGTATGTAACGACATAGCTGAAGATGTTTGCCAAGTACCCGCAACATAAGGGTAGAGACTTCTATTTAGCTGGAGAAAGATACACCGGTTATATTACTGGCACTATAAGTGAAACAAATTCATAACAAATACCGATTAACTTGTCTAATATTTTGGTATTTGAGATGTCATTGAACTTTAGACCATCTTCTAATATAGAAAAAGCTCAACCTTAAGCAGAAGGACTGCATAAGAGGCACTATGGGATGCAGACTTTGTAGTACAGTAGTCTCTACTAAAGGTATTATGTGTATATAATGTCATATTTCATTATTGACGAAAAAAGAATTTCAAGACCACAAATATGCTACAAGTAGCTCTTAGGGATAATTTAGTAAGAAACAATTTCCATCAGTTTATTTCTAACAGGTTAAATAAGCAAGGTTATTTGTTTCATATGTATCTTCAATCACTAACAAGAGTGGTATTACGAAACCAAACTCTTAAATAGACAGTAACGGACGTTATCATACCAACTTTTGACATTAGACGCCTTCAGCCCATGATTTTCAGCACCGATGATGTAATCCCCTATCCAACTCTTTTGCTCTTTGATCATTGTAAGTTTCATACTATAACTGTTTTGTTAATTTTTAGGGAAAAGAGTTTGTTTGGAAAAATGCTCGTCTATCGGATGTGTGCATAGGCACCTCGGCTGCTCCGACGTATTTTTCACCTCACTATTTTGTGACCAAAGATGCAGATGCAAGCAGGCACAGATTTGATCTAATTAATGGCGGAGTTGCAGCGAATAATCCAGTAAGTGCAACTTTTTTTGTTTCTTTGAGCAAAACTGCAACTAGCTAAGCACTTCTGGTGTGTTTGATATTGTTTGTTTAATTCTTAAATTGAATTTTGAAATATGTAATTTAAAACTGTAAATTTATAAAAGTTACTTCGCTTACTAATAAGTTAATTAAGCAGTTTGGGTAAGCAGTCTCAAACTCTGACAAATGGTTATCTGATGCATTGAAACACATTCAGATAAGTCGTAAAGAAAACAATATCAAACATATTCCAAATTTGGTTACACAAACTTTTTTACTATTTTGAACAAAGTATGATTGAAGCCTTGTCTAAATGGCAACTGCAGATGTAAGTGGCAATCACACATATCATTAAAGAAACCTTGATTGGAAAACACAAGTTCTCGGATATTGAGTCCATTGACAGCAGAAAGATGCTTTTGCTTTTACTTGGTATGGTTATTTTCGTACCCCCCCCCCCCCTACGGGTACCCACTTCCTTAAAGTCCGCTCACCCCCCCCCCCCCCCCCCCCCCCCCCCCCCCCCCCCCCCCCCACCCCCCCGACCCCCCCCTCCCCCCCCCCATCCCCCCCCCCTCAACCCCCCCCCCACATGCCACTTCACGCACACATCTTCCCCATCCATCCCCTTAACCTCCTCCCCCCCCCCGACCCCCCCCCCCCCTCCGCCCCCCTGTCTCCCCACCCTCTCAATTGGGTGTTCGACAAGGGCTTATCTCCATTACTTGATATCTATAGTGATGAAAGCGCTGATATGGTTGATGTTCATGTTTCCACTCTCTTCTGATCCCTTAATGCCTAAAAAAGTGATCTTCGCATTCAGGTAAAAAGGGTTTAGGGAAGGGGAAAAAAGGAAAAATATGAGTGCTTGAGTCGGTGGAATTATCAGGTGACAAACAATCTCCTTATTTATTTTTAAAATTCAGAATTTGTTATTTACTAACATTCAAACACGGTTCTTAATGAAATAACAAATTCTGCACTTTTTCTTTTTTAGGCTACTGCAATGCCATGACGAGGATCTGCTGCAATCGACGAGGATCCAACGGTATTGTCGCCTTATAGTATATACAAGAGTAGTATAATAGCGTTAATGTTTAGAGCTTTGGAAGGTGACATTTGTTGCCCGTTAAGAAACTAAAAAGGTTTACACGAGCTAATAATTACTGCCTACAGGGCTATGCTTGGTTTTTTTACGTTCTTAGTTAATCATTTGGTATCTAATAAGTAAAACACGAGTAGGTCTTAGTATATTACTTAATTGATGTATGTCTTATTAGTTTGTCAATGATCATTGAGTTAACGCGTTCATTGGATGTTAAATATACCCATGGAAGTCTTTAATTTATATTATCACACGTCTCATTTTTTTACTTGCAGCAATATCGTAACAATCAGCTGAACACACTTGTTGCTAAAAAGGCAGCAGGAATAAACCCGTTTCCTCACGAATTCCAACAAACAATTTCCATTCTTGAATTTAGTAAGGAGTACGAATATATAGAAAAAGGAAAGCGTCTGGAAGAAGAACAAAAATGTGTGGCTGGTAAGGAGACTTTGGCACATTATCTTACACTTCAGATACGTTCTTTCATTTATAATGATGTTGAATTTTGCATTCTTTTCAGGGGGCAAGTGAGGAACATACGATCTTCATCAAGAGGGCTATTCTTCTATGATCTGCATGGTGGTGGAAGCAAAATCCAAATATTGGCGGATCAAAAGTAACTATATACCTTTTTTACATATAAACTGGTTGCGAGATATGTGAGTCGGGTAACGGTTTTACATAGCGAGATGTATGCATATGTTGGTCTCTTTGTTCGACATAAAACTGTGAATTTTCTTTTTCAGGCTGCTGTAATGCCAAGACTCAGTGGCTTTTTCCAATACTTCCCCTTGTAATGATTTGAGAGATTCACTCACATCGGGAGTGAAATACTGGTTTAATATGGTCTCAAAAAATTCAATCTGCAAAACGTATCTATCCAACATATATTATAGATTATTAAAAAATCATATGAAGCACTTGTAAGTTCAAAGCAAACCATATAAAACAATTGTTATGAAAATACAAAAGACAACCCCATAACATGGTACTACAGAACTTCCTCATACCACGCAAGTTGCAATAATTTAGACATGTCTCAAAAAGACATTCTCTGGAGTATTCCACCTAATTGCCCATCAACATCATTGGTACAAAAGAAATTACTTATATTATATTGTATTATCTTATCTACCGCAAGGTAAGCCTTTACCGAGATTATCTAATAATCTATACTAAGACCAAACGAGCTAGAAATGCTAAAGCTGGTTTCTTCCATTTCCAGAGGACACAAAATATTTATTAAATAGAAGTTGGATTATAAGAAAATGTTATATAACTAATTTTATACCACTGGCTGGCACAAGTAACATCAATTTGAAATATAAACATTACCTCAAGCATGAACTGGCAGAAACCATTTGCATCCAATATTCGTATATTAGTGTCTCTATGTTCAAGAAAAAGGCTGAGTAATGTGTCAATAAGGCCTTCAACAAGGATTCGGAGTATCTTGTCAAGTAGGGGCTTACAACCAGCAGACACCTGCAATGAATGTTAAACCTTTTCAGCTATAGTTTGAATGCAGGGAAGTTAGAGAATTAGTTCTTGAAGTTATGCCACATCAGTGGGTGAATACAAGGCCTTTGTTTTGGCATTATTTTTCTCATTTCCTTTTATATTTGTCTTTAATAACCTGAGAAATGTTCTATTAATCAGGATAGGCAGGAGAATACAATGCTAAAGCTGGCACACTTTGAAAGGAAGGCAGTGAAAAAAACTCCTGCAAAGACTTCAAGCTTCCTGTTCCACAAACCTGACGAAAATCATCCTCTTGGGAAGGATTCATCCAAAAAGATTTCTAACTTAATTGGAAAGGCTGCAGACTTTGCCAATTCAGCAAAGACTAAGAAGGTATTTAGTTATCCAAACTTTTAATAAATTTTAATAGAAATTAAAAGCTGGCCTCACATGGGCTTTTTTCAGTGGTTATTCCGGTAACGACATATGTGGATTATCTTTCTTTTCTACATTCGGATTAAAAGCTTATGCAAACTCGTGCACGTTTTTTACTCCAAGACCTTTTAGCTTGTTTAAGAAATGTTATCTTATAAAAGTTTGTGCTGATATGAAATGTTGGTTTTGTGCAAGTTTTATTTTGATTTTAGTATGACTTACTTAGGAGCAGGAATGATATGCTCACATCTTGTGAGCTTGTCGTTGCTGGCAGGAGCTTTGTTATCGTACAGAGTAATGTGGCCACTGATAGGTAACCATAAAGGCGACTGGTTTCCTTCGAGTATACCTTTAAGCAGCATGAAGAGTCTAAATGCTTATATATATATATATATATATTATATATTTTTATTTATTATATATATATATATATATATGTGAAATACTATAAAATGAGGTGAATATAAAAGATGACAACATGATCTTGTATATGGAAAAGTTAAAAGAATTCATACCAAGGAAAGGAATCAAGGTAGGACTTAGGGATTCCTTCAACAAGGCTTAAAATCAAACACTTTATGGTGTGTGTATGTGTTTGGGAGCTGATTTGGGAGCACAAGAGGGTGTGTTTTGTGTGTAGGAAATGAGAGGCTAGGTAGTGGTTTCTATTGAATGCCCCAGTATGTTACAATTATGAGGTTTGAAGTAAAAACTTGTATAGTAGTCAATGTGTAAGTTAAATGATAATGGGGGAGGGTGATATGGTGCCAAAATAATAGGGAGGGGTTGGGGCCAAGGAGCAAAAAGACAAGGGTGGTTGGTTGTTTGAATTTGGTAATATATAGTATGTACAATTTTGGTAGCTCATTACTCCATCCGTCACAAAATTATTGTCCCTCGAAAAAACACACAATTTAAGAAAAGTGCATTTATTACTGCTTTGTCTTTATTACTTTTTAGCAGAATGATAGTTTTACCCTTAGTTAATTAATTAAAGCCTTCTTTAAAGTTTGTAATGAAAATTTCAAACAAGGGTAATATGGTATACTTGATCAAACTTCTGTATCTATTTTTAATAGTGGAGAATTAAATTAAGACATCCAAAAAAAGAAACGTGGACAATTAATTTAGAATGAGGGAGTATATGTTTTAAGGGTTTTATGGGTGCATAAATATGTATACATATATGTACATTTGTTTTATACATGTATTTGTATCTAATTATACAAAATACCGATAGTGTTGGACGTAATTTCTCAAGACACTTTAACAATCATGGTTTTGTAATGTTACGACCTAATTTGTTATACACACACACACACACACATCTTTATTCTTACTTGCACGTATTGGTCATCTATAAAATAAGGAAGCGGTAATTCCGAAATCATAAAATAGCGCGATTTAATATATAAGTATGTGACGTCATGAACGTATATGGCATTTTTTGCATTTCCCTTTTGAATTCGTGATTTTTGCCCATACAATATTGTATGACGTTAATGTGTTGCGAAATAAATATTGACTCGACGCATTGTATCACTTAAGAGAATTTAAGTCGTCAAGCAAGTTCAAGCAATGCACATAGGGTTTTTAAATGCGCGTGTAGGATCCGAGCACATAGTAAGTGTATGTCATCATCCTATTTTGATTTAAAAGGAAAAACCCTAATACTACACATGAAATGGTAATAGACTTCTTACGTATTATTGCTTTAAGAACTTCTAATTAAGTAGATATACTACTTGATCAAACGTTTTTAGTTAAGATAACGATATTATTACATGATACAAAATCTCTACTTAGATGGATCGTCACAGTCTTCCTCAGTTGAAAGAATTTCATCTCGAAATTCAGCTTGAGTTAGTGGTGACGATAGTTCTCTCAAATACGGAAGGATATTTGAGTTTCATCTGATCCTCTCATTCCCATGTAAATCTGGTCCTCTCTTCAAGTTCCATTTAACCTTGACAATTGGTATGCGTCTTCATTTGAGCTTCTTGACGCCCCTATCCGTAAGTTCTACTGATTCTTCAATAAAGTGGATCCTTTCGTCTATATGAACCTCATCGAGTGGTATGACCAAGGATTCATCATTCGAACACATCTTCAGGTTCTAGATGTGGAATATACTGTGCACACCACTAAGTTCCAGGGGTAATTTGAGCTTGTATGCTACCGAACCGATTCGTCGTAAAATCTCAAATGGTCCGACATACCTCGGGGTAAGTTTTCCTTTCTTACCAAAATGAACCATGACTTTCCATGGTGATACCTTCAACATTACTCTATCTCCAACCTTGAATTCTAAAGGTTTCCTACGGTTGTCTACATAGTTTTTCTATCGATCACTTGCTACCTTTATTCGCTCTCTGATTTGAGTTATTTTTTTGGTAGTTACTTGTATAATTTCTAGACCTGTTAATTGACTATCACCAGTTTCAATCCAACAAATAGGTGATCGATAGTTGTGTCCTTATAACGCTTCGAATGGAGTGCACTTGATACTGGTGTGATAGCTATTGTTGTATGAGAACTCAATTAGTGGCAAATGGGTATCCCAGTTTCCACCAAAGTCAACCATACACGCTCTAAGCATGTCCTCAAGGGTTTGTATTATCCTTTTTCTTTGACCATCAGTTTGAGGATGGTAAGTAGTGCTTAAGTCTACACGCGTTCCTAAGGCCCTTTGCAATGATTTCCAAAATCTAGAAGTAAATCGACTATCTCTATCAGAGATAATATAAATAGGTACTCCATGTCTGGTTACGATCTCATTCACATATAGCCTGGCCAACCTTTCCATTTTGAAATCTTCCTATATTGGCAGGAAATGTGCGAACTTGGTCAAACGATCAATGATAAACTTGATGGAATCCTAACCACTTGAGGTTCTTGGTAACTTTGTTATGAAATCTATCGTGATTTGTTCCCATTTCCACTATAGGATTTCTGGTTGTTGTTATAATTCAGAGGGTTTCTGTTGTTCTGCTTTCACTTTGGAACAAGTTAGGTACTTCGCGTCGTTTGACGCAATATCCTTCTTCAGCCAGGCTACCAATAGCACTCTTTAAGATCCTTGTACATCTTATCCGCTTCGGGATGAATGGTGTATTTAGACTTATGGGCTTCATAAGGAATTAATTCTCTCAAATTCTCTAAGTCTGAAATCCACATTCTTGCCCTGGAAGTACATAATTTTGTCAAATTTAGATACTAGTTCTTTTTCAGCTCTGCATAATAGTTCACCCTTCAGATTGTGTTTTTGAATAATCTCTTTCCGTGCACTAAGAATTCTAGCTTTCATACTATTTTGCACGATCATTCTTAATGCACATACTCGAGTAGGCTTCACTATCTCTTTTCTACTTAAAGCATTGGCTACTACGTTAGCTTTGCCCTAGTGGTATTGGATTTCGCAAATATAGTCATTAATTAGCTCCAACCATCTTCTTTTTCTCATGTTCAACATATTTTGGTCGAAAACATGTTAAAGGCTCTTATGGTCAGTGTAAATTAGACACTTAGTACCGTACACATAGTGTCTCCAAATCTTAAGTGCCAATACGACCGCTCCTTATTCTAAGTCATATGTAGTATAATTCTTCACGTGGATTTTTAGTTGGCGTGACGCATATGAAATGACCTTAGCATGTTGCATTAATACACATCCAAGACCTTGGCTTGACGTATTGCAGAATAGGTGCACTACACAGCTTATGTTTCAAAAATTGCAACGATTCCTCTTGCTTTTTTCCACACTCACATTTCCTATCTTTTTGTGTGAGCATGGTTAGTGGCTGAGCGATTTTGGAGAAGTTCTCCATAAACCTTCGATAATAACAGGCTAGACCTAAAAATGATCTAATGTCAGAAGTTGTTCTTGGTGTTTTCCATTGTTTCACTGCCTCAGTATTGCTCGGATCTACATGAATACCCTTTTTATTAACTACGTGGACCCGAAATTGTACTCACGTAACCAAAATTCACACTTAGAGAATTGTGCATATAACTTCTCTTTTGCGAGTAATTCCAAAATTTTCTTCAGGTGTCGTTTATGCTCCTCCTTGTTTTGTTAGTAGATTAAAATATCTTCGATGAATACTATTATGAAATTATCCAAGTATGGGTTGCATACTTTATTCATGAGCGCCATAAATATTGTTGGCGCGTTGGTCAATCCAAAAGGCATTACCAAAACTCATAATGCCCATATTGGGTCCTAAAAGATGTTTTAGAAATGTTATTTTCGTAGATTCTCAGTTAATGGTATCCTTACCTAAGTTCTATCTTATAAAAGTAAGTCGAACCTTGTAGTTTGTCGAATTGATCATCAATTCTCAGAAGAGTGTATCGATTCTTAATCATCAATTTGTTCAACTCCCGGTAGTCAATGCACATTCTGAATGATCCATCATTTTTCCTCACAAATAAGACTGTGTTCCCTATGGCGAGTGGCTTGGTTAGATAATCCATTTGTCTAATAGGTCTTGCAAATGAGTAGCTAGTTCCTGCATCTCTGATGGTGCTAACCGGTAAGGTGACCTCGCAACTGCTACTACTTCTGGTATTAAGTCGATACGAAACTCAACTGGCCGTATCAGAGGTAATCATTATAAGTCTTTGATGACATCAAATAACGTCTATCTTATAGCATCATTTATCCCGGCTAAATTGCTCGTTTTACATTATTTATGCATGAATTAGTACTTAATTGCTTATATTTGTTATTTGCAGTAATTATCGAGCAAAGAGTGAAAGATAGTCAAAAGGCACGCATTTTGGAGCTTAAACGAAGAAATTATGAAGAGCACTATTCTGACATCATATACGTCATATCCATCAAGTAAGATATGGCGTATTAGTGCCTAAAGCTTCACTCAGCATCCACGAAGAGAAGATCTATACGCCGTATCCAGAAGAAGCCATACGCCGTATTGGATTGCAAGTCATGGAATATTATGGAATATAATAATCATGGAGCCCACGCCAAGAAACCTCAATACGCCGTATTGAACCCTTTTAATATGACGTATCAACCAAATTACAGGCCTATAAATACCAAACCCTTACGAATTTTGAGTGAAAAAATAATATATCAAAGACTGAGAAGAAGGCATTAACCAGCAGGTTTGATTTTTAAAAGAGAAGAGAAGCCAAAAAGGTCTTGCAATGCAATTCAAACCATAGGGAAACCCTTGTAATTTCTATACTCTAAATACGCGTTTAGTTTTTGGTATCGTTCATTATTGTTTAGTTTACCTTAATCGTTCATCTATGACATTTGTATAGTTACAATAGCTACTGGCTAATGCCTTTAGGTATTAGCCATGTTTATGACAATTTGATGTTTGGTTTATGTTTATTTCGATTGCATCTTATTCGTTGTGAGTTGTTTTATGTTTATCAATTTATACTCGTTTACATGCTTAAGTATGCGACCTATCATTCAACTGGATCTAGGTATACAAATAGAGCGTTAGCTAGATGCCGGGATAGCTCTCCATATCTACAATTTATATATATAGACTAATAGGATCACAAATAACGTGCTGTCTTTGCTCCTGGTTTAGTGAAAAATTTAGAGTAGCAGGTGACCCAGGATTAACAAATGATGTTCTGATTTCTTGAGTAAAGATCTGGATAAGTGGACTAATAGTATATAAAGAGCGTTAAGCAGTAAATTAGTAAAGTCTCGATGAGCTAGGATAAGATCACCATTATTGTCTCCTAAGATAGATTATAATCAACCATGAGTACTTTATGCGAATGTGGTTAACTGTGACAGAATTGCCAGATCTAGGTTTTTGGAAGAAGTACCGCCTAAATCTAGGAATGATATATCAACAACAAGATAGGACAATCATTGCACTTATAAACTAAAACCTACATTACATTAGATTAAACATGGTTAATATGTTTCCTTACATTAGGCTTGATCGCTTCTCTATCTTCTAACTATCACATGTGTGTGTTAATCGCCCAATCTTAGTCTAGGTAAACAAAAACGCGTGTCAGCCTCTCAGGCTGAAATCCTCTTTATTACGTTAGTTTAGGTTTAACTTAGGTATAACATAGAATAAACTAGGACTAACTTAGATAACTAAAATACTGGTAGACTTAAGTATTAACACTCGCTCTTAGTGATCGACAACCTACATACCAACGAAACTACAACTGATCAGGTACACTGCCCATTAGTGTTGTTTTAGGTAAAGTCGACAAAATATAAATAGTAAAACTTGATAATAAATATTACCTATGCACAACGACACATCAAGTTTTTTGCCGCCGCTGCCGGGGAGTGAGTTTGTTTAATTCTTGTTTATTAGTATTTTTAGTTTAGTGTAATATTTTGTATCATTATTTGCTTATCTCAGTATATTATTTTGCATTTTATAATTTTGCATATTTGTGTGTTTTTCTGCATTATTTTTCTTCGTAGTTATTGTTCTGATCGAATAATCGATACGGCGTATTCAGTCAATTGAATACGGCGTATCACCCTTTCCACACCAATACATCATATTCTGTTCAACCGATCAATACAGTTTATTCAGTTAATTGAATACGGCGTATCGATCATATGATACAGCATCAGACTTAATTTTTCGTGTTCGGATTTCGTGTTTAAAATTTTCTATATATACCTTCTTCCAAACTGGTTCTACTGATGAGTTTCTAGTTCTTTTCAGTAGCTAAGATGAAGGTAATTAAGAAAGAATCTGAAGCACTTGACTTACTCATGATAAATGATGATTTGTTCTCTTATGATACACCACTTAGGATGATCTTTGATAAATTCGGACGATTAAGTGGAATGAATGACGATTTGTTTACTTATGAAGTTGGGAATCCTGTGCTTTCCAGTATCCCGTGAGTTGAACAACAAGTGGATGATTCAGATAATGAGGATCTTGATGTTTATGAAAGGAGACTGTGTTATGATGAATGTGAGAAAATATATGCTAAAGCTGTAATTTTCATTAACAAGAGGTTGATTGATGTGATTGTGGACGAATGGCTAGAACTAAAATACGGAGATCAATCTACGATTAGCAAGGAAGTTAAGGAGAATGTGATTGGTACATGGTTGGTTCAAAGTTATAAAAAGCAGTTTAAAGAGTACATGGAATTAAAGAAGCAATGGGAGACATTTGGACTCTACACCGATGTGTTAAGGGATCCTTCCAATGCTGAATTTTCTGATTGGTTAGCTTCGAAGTTCAATACCCATATGACGATGGATTGGTATTCAAAGAATGCATTGTGGCTTTATTGGAAAAAAGAAGATGATGAAGAGGTGATAACGGATGATGAGCTTTCTAATCCTGGAGAAGGAAACTTGATCGGAGAAACTGAGATTGTTGAATTCTTCAGGATTGAAACTGACATATTCCAGTTTGAAACACCTTTATCTGAAGCATTCAAGGAATTTAATTATCTGCTTAAGATTGATGTAGATGTACTCACTAATGATATTTGATTGTGTTGTAGTATGGTGTGTGATTTGTGATTCAAGTTTTAAATTTATATTTTGCCTACTTAACCAAAAACAACACTTTAACGGGCAGTGTACCCGGTCGGTAAGAGTTTCATGGTAAGTAGGGTGTCGATCACTAAGAGCGAAGAACACTTTCAATTTATTAATACTTTGGTTTTTCTTATCTAAGTTAGTCTAATCTATGCTAAACCTATGTTAATTCCTAAATATAATGGATAAGGGGGGTTTTCAGCCTGAGAGACTAGCACAGGTTTTGTGGTGACTAAAATCAGTTCAAGACACTAAAACACACACAAGCAAATTAACAGAAGATAAAAGAGCGGTCTAGCCGAATATAAGAAAACTGTATTAACCATTATTAATCCAATCATAACGTTGGTTTGTATATTAGTGCAATGATTACTTATCTCGAGGCGGTATATCATTCTTAAGACTTAGGCGTTACTTCTTCCTAAGACCTAGACACGTAGAATTCTGTCACAATTAAAAGCATCCGCATAAAGCATCCTTATTTGCTGATTATAATCTATCTTAGGGATTAAAGAAATGGTGATCTTGTTAAACCCTAGCTCATAGAGACTTTACCCACCTACTGCTTAATGGCAATTCATACAATAGTAGTCCACAAACTAAGTATTTACCAATTAATCGAGAACGTACTCGTTGATACCAAGGTCACCTTATGGTCCAACGAAGCTCACAATCGATAGGTCGTTGATACCAAGCGCAAAGATAGGTCGTTAATTGTGATCTTATTGGTCTAGATGTATAAATCACTATATGGAGAGCTATCCCAACATCTAGATTACTTGGTCCGTATCACTAGATCCAATTAAATGATAGGTCGCATACAAAAGAACGTAAACAAGTATGATGATAAAAATAAACAAGCAATTCAACGATAAATTAAGAAATCGAGATAAACAAACCAAACACTAAGATCTTCATAACAATGGCTAATACCCGAAGGTATTAGCCTTTGTAGGATCCCGTTGCTTAATGGATCTTAACCTTTAGCTTGTAAAGGGTTTGTTGCCTTAGATAAATCTAAAGTAACAATGATGAAACAATGATTAACCACTATTGATTACGCGGAATTTAATCAACAATGTAAAGAAGAATATAATCAAAATACTTTTATATTGAACTTTGAATTGCCTAAGTTACAGATATACAAACTCATGATGTGCTATTCGAATCTCTTATGATCTTCTGTAGAAACTATTCTACTAAACTATGACATAGGATCCTATTATAGATTAAGGAAACCCTAATGGGCTTTACAAAACGCGTATAAAGATAATGCATATATTTTCCGAAGATATCTCATGCATATCTTTAACTCTAACTAATTTCTGCGTAAGCAGACTTAACTATTACACAAACAATATTAACTATTTAATACTGCCAGTACTAACTATGATAAGCCTTCTACCAGTACTAACTATTACACTAGCAGAACTAACTATAATACTAACAGAATTAAGTCTGTTATAGAAAATTCCTAACAATCCTCCCCTAAACTTGAACTTCACTTGTTAACTTAAAGTTTCTTCAGTTGTCTTCAGTTTGAGCTTTTGAGAATTGTATCCAAGCATGTCTTCAAGTCCTTAGCTTCTCTTGAATAATGATCTGTTTGATGTTCTTGAAAAATCAAATCATACTTTATCTTTTAGTCTTTGCTTCTCTTCACAGCTACACAGCAACATCCAACTAAGTTGGCTTTATAGTTTTTGGCAAACTACCAGCCATCAATGGATTTGATATGTCTTTACCATGAGCCGTTTGCTATGGACTAGTCAATGCTTCATTGTAGTAACAAGGTGCATTGATAACCTTATAGTTTTTAGCAAACTATTAGCTATCAACGGATTTGAATTCTCTTTACCAGTAGCCATTTGCTCTGGAGTAGCCAATGCGTTAGTACAATACTATAGTGCATTGATTACCTTACAGTTTTTGGTAAACTGTCAACCATAAACGGATTTGAGAAGTCTTTACCAAAGCCGTTTTACTCTTTGCTAGCCAATCTTATGCCTATTAAGCATGGTGATGATAACCATTTGTTGTGTAGTGGTTAGCCAACACCCAAACCCTTCTCACTTCCGTAATAGTCCACAGTTTCCAAAAACATGCTTACTGCTACTGATAACTTCATCACTTTCTAATCCCAGCTTGCTTCTCAATCATCTTCAAAAGTTTATAGCAAACTTCATTCATTTTTCCATCTAGAAGCTTTATTTTCAGCATCACTTGGCAAGCTTCTTTTGACAATGGATACTTTCTATCTGCTAACATATAGATTGTGCATGCCTCCAAAGTCAAACATTGTACTTCACATTTATCATAATATCTCCAACTGACCATCTTTTGTTGAAGTGGTAAGCTCCAATAGCATCTTCAATGTGAGGTGGATCAAAACATAGTCCAGCGATCACTCCAAGCACTTGTTCATAAGCATCTTCAGGCCTATTTGTTCCATACTTCTGCATTACCAATCTGTACAACTCTATAAGATCCTCTCTTGTGAAGTCTTTGATCATAGCTCCAAAGCTTATGTAGACTGTATCAGCTCCATTTGCTCTTATTATCTGATAAACACTTCTTTGACCTTGCTGAAATATCTTCCAGTTTGCCACACTATCAGATTTTGTAGTCAAAGGAGTTGGATTCATAGCCTCTACTGATTCCTCTTTATCAGTTTTTGAATCTTCTTGTGCACTCTTGTCAACATTTATACCTTTTTCTAGCCTTTTGCTTCTTTCTTTTTCCTGTTCTTTTAACTGGCTCTTCTTCCTTTACTTCAGCAACTTTTTCTCCTATAGCTGGAACATCTTTATCATCAATCCTTTGTTTCTTTGAAGTCTTTGTCTGAAGCTCCTCTCCATATCTTTTCAATTTTGCCTTTGTAGCTTCAAGATTTATAGGAACAAAAGTATCAATCTGCTGAACTAACTTATCAAACTCTTCTTTAATTTCTTCAAACTTCAACTTCTTTAACTGAGAAAGCTTCCAAGTTCCTTGATTCTTAAGATAGTTTGACATATAGATCCTTAACTGTGACTGAGTCATAGGTTTGTTTCTCTTTGCCTTAGCTCTTTCCTCTGCAAAGTGTTTCTTTCTTTGATTCACCATATCTACCATTCTTTTAGCAAAATCTTGTTCAGGCAAATCTTGTCCCAACACATCTTTTGACAACTCTGCATTTGCTTCTAGCTTGGCTCTAATAGTATCCCAGTCTTCTTCAGTATAAAACTGAGCTTCAAATTGAACTTGAGCTTTTCTTTTCTTTTGTTGTTCTGATAAAGCTTCCTCTTTTGCCATTCTTTTGCTATCATTTTACTAAATGAATTTGCTTGCACTTTTCATCCAGTTGAGCTGCAAACTTTATAGCCTTTCTATATCAGCTTCCTTTTGGTTCAATTGTTCTTTTATTTTGTGAGTAGCCTGTAAATATTCTCTTCAACTATGGAGCCTTTCCTTCCTTTGACACATTTTCACATAGCTGGTTACCAGAATCAACTTTCTGTACTACCTAGTACTAATCCTCTTCAATACCAGTATTAATTTCTTCTCTGCTAGTATTAATTCTTCTTCAGCATCCAATCCAGTATCAATCTTTTTAGCCATAGACCTTGCTCTCCTCCTGTATCTCTTGCCCTTATCAATTGATTTTTCTTTGCTAACACCCTGAGAAGCAAACTTTGACAATGTTTTAGCTGCCTCCAAGATTGTAGGACTGATTTCTTCTTTATGATCCTCCCCTGAAGCTTTTGTAGGAGTGATAAAATCTGTTGACTTCTCTTTCATCGAATTCCTAACCAAAGAAAATACCTAGAGGATCATCATCCAATATCTTGAAACTTCTCCCATGATCTCGGTTCTTCACTTTCTGATTCAGACATAATCACCTTCTTGGATTTCCTCTTCAAAGCTATTTCCAGAGATTTCTCCTTCTTAACCAGGGTAAGTACAGCATTCCCTGTCTGTTTAGTGTCCTTCAATTCTGTCTCTAAACTATTAATCCTGGTTACCAACTTAGGTACAAGTACCATCAATTCCTTGAGTTGCACACTGTCCTCAGCACTTCCTGATGTATTACCTTCAGGGAGAGGTACTTCATAGGACCTTGGTGGTGAAAAATAAGGTGATGGTTGAGGTGGTGAATGATGTAGGGAATGTGGTGGTGATTGATATGGTGAATGATGTAGTGGTGAATGAGGTGGTGATTGATGGTGTGGTGATGGATGAGGTGGTGATGAATGAGGTTAGTGGGATGTGGATGGTATTGGATCAACATGTGTGTGATGGGGTTCAGCTGGTTGTGTTGAGCCTTCACCTTGATCCACAGCTGCCCCTGCCAACATAGCAGGCATCAATGGTACTATATCCCCTGCAAAACCCCTTTTCATGTTTGCAAAAAGCTTTTTGGTCAAAGTTGGGGCTAAATACCTTCCTTTATTTTTAGTTGTAATATCCAAAATAATTTGTAAAAACCTTGGATACATTAAAATTTTTGAATTTCTCTCTAAATATGAACCATACCATTCAAAAAATCATTTTAGAAATATTATAAAACCCTAATTGCAGATAGACAGATTTAATGCTAGTAACATTAGGTACTACCAATTGTTCCATCCACCAAACTTTAGGGGCTTAAGCAAGTGACGGCGTCAGAGATCTAGCGACGACGTCAGGACGTGGCCGACTTAAAGAGGATCTAGAATCATCCACGTAGCGACCGCGTCAGGACTTCAACGCAATGCCGTCGCAACGATATTTCTATATATACAGAATCGATTTTAGGGTTTTAAGTGTGTAACTTTGTATAACTTTTGGGAGACGAACCCTAGTCTTTGTAGCAACTTTAAATGTTGTTTTTAGGGCCTCAAAAACCTATTGTAACTACCTTCAATCCATGTTTTAATCAAGTAAGAATGTTATTCATTAATCATTTAATATATCTATGTGTTGTGTGATTAATATATGTTCTTTGTTTATCTTTAACATGCTAGGCTAAACCCACTTTTGTATTTGCTTATGATTGCATGAAAGTCGGATTGTAGATCCTATTACTGTTGCTTCTTGTTGATGAATGTGCATGATAGGCTTTAGAAAACCAGATTTTGTCTGTATCGTTGTAGACACGTCTAGGGAAACGCGAGTGCGTAGAAAGGATACCATCGGGTAACAGTCTTCATACTACCTTACCCCCTTATATGGTTGATCCCTCTTAAGATATTTCACACGTATTTAATATACTCTTAAGGGCCTTGTAATAGTCTTCATACTGCCTTACTTGTGCGTTGCCTTAACGGAATATTAAATAGACGACGGGTTTGTAGGATCGTTATACCTTAGTATAATAAGCCTTTAACCTGTAAAGGATGGTACCTCCTTGAATAAATCCAAGTTAGTAGCAATGAAACACTGATATAATATTATTAACTATGCGGAAACTAGTTAATAATATCAAGAAGAACACACAAAGATTAATCAAACGATTTGTATTATAAACCTTTTGAATCTGCCTAAATTGCAGATCCCTAATACAATACTAATCTCTAATATCACTAATTGATGCTTTTTGCTATTGTTGCTATTGTTTTCGTAGTGTGCTTTTTTTCTATGCCTTCTCCAAGGGATCCTTTTAAAGACACAAGGATAACCCCTAGTAGTTTACATTTCTTGTTGACACGAAAAACTAATTCAATCCACTCTAAAATTACAAATACATAATTATCCTTTATCTTCGGCAGTACTTTGACTCATAAATAATTATCTTTGACCAAATTAATTATCTTTGACCAAATCATTATCTTTGACCAATCTTTATCTTTATCTTTGACCAAATTAATTATCTTTGAATATACTGGCAGTACTTTGACTTTCTATTTAGCTACTTTGATATTCATTAGCAGTACTCTGACTTTTGACTTGTATTTCCAACAATCCTCCCCTAACCTATGAATTCTACTTGCATGACTTCAAAGTTTCTTGATATTGGTCTCTTTGTTAAGCATCGTCGTCTGTCATTTAAGCAGTAACTTGCCTTCAATCTTTTTAAAGCTTCCCTTTAGCATATCTTGTACACAATCGTTTGAGTATCTTGAAATAAAGCAACTCTTCAAAAATCTTGTCTTTGTATCAACAATTGTTCTCTCACTCAACATGTCTTCCGCAGCAACATGAAAGATTTGATGAGCCTTTACCAGTACCATTCACTCCTTGGGCTAGTTTTTTCATTCTTGGTACCTAGAAAAAGGTAAAAATCCATGATGAACTGAAAATCATTTCAACACATCAAACATATCAGAGTGTTTGAGTACTATATGATTTTGGTAAGTCAATTACTAACCATAAACGGATTTGATAAGTCTTTACCTGTAGCCGTTTGCTCAGGACTAGTCAACTCTCAGTAATAAAACATTGGTGAGTTGAGGACCATATAGTTTTGAGCAAACTATTAAAGCTATCAACGGATTTGAGTTCTCTTTACCAAAAAGCCGTTTGCTTTGGAGTAGCCAATAATTCAGTGTAATACCATGGTGTATTGATCACCATACAATTTTTGGTAAATTGTCAACCATCAACAGATTTGAGATGTCTTTACCAAAACTGTTTGATTTGGACTAGTCAATTCTTATATCTGTGAGATATGGTGAATTGATTACCATTTGTTGTGTGGTGGTTAACCAACACTCAATCCCTTAAACAGTTTTAATCTCAAACATTTGTTCCTTAAACCTTTTGCACACTCAAATCTTCAAAATATTTCAAAAACAACTTTTTAACTAGCAGTACTTTCAACAAGGTACTGTTTGTTTTACACTAGCAGTACTTTGAATAAGGTACTGCTTGTTCACAGTTTAAGACTTTTTATCAAAACAACATATGTTAATCTCAAAGAAAAGTCTTGATAAATCATACCAGTTGTTTAAGAATCATCACCATCTTCTGTTGTCCACAAAATGAATAGATGTATCAAATGTAATGGCTATCTCACTCTCATCTTCAACTTATGATTTCCCATTCAGTCTGATTTCTTCACAGTTCATCATCACTTAAAAAGTCAATCATCTTTGACTTTATACCTCCCCTTAAGAATAGCATCAAATCTTCTTTCAAAGTCCATACTTTACAAGCAATCCTCCCCTTAAACGTAGCTATGGGTTCATCATACCAATATTGACTACCAAAGAGTTGAACCTTGACCATATTAATTAGCCTTTGTAATCCTTGAAATCTGAGAGTTTGTTCTTGTCTCCTGTCATACTTCCAGAGCAACCACTATCAATAATAGCGTAATCCTTGAGATCCTCTTCTGGATTGCCCTGTACAAACAAGTTAAAGAATTAGACTCTTTTAGGGACCCAAGTCATAACTGACTTGGATACCCCTAATGGAGTTACATACTCAAATTGCTTGAGTATGTAAGATCCATTATCCCTATTCACAGAATCTAGATAACCCCTGTTTTGTCTCCATGTTTGTTTTGAAGTTATCATTGCACTCCTTTTGATACTCACATTTTGTGGAAGTACTGCTTGTGATTCAACAGTACTTCCTTTCTTAACCCAGATCGATTTCACAATTTTCTTGGGTCTTTGTGTTCTATAAGGAGTCCTTGTGGTAGAAGACCTTGATGATGGTGAATAGCTTGAGATGCTAGGTCTTCTATTATCCATCCTTGGATAATAAGGTCTACCAGTACTTCGTGAAAGTACTGCTTGTGGTACTCTAGGTCGAGCAGTACCTTGATAAAACACATTAGCAGTCCTTTTTGAAGGTACTGTTTGTGTCATTTTTGGTCTTAAGGAAAAGCTACAATTACAGTATTTTGGTCTGGCAGTACTTTTCAACCCTTCCCTTGTAAGTACTGCTGATGGGATAAAAGACCTCTTTTGGTGAGGGTACCTAGAGTTTCCTGAGAAGTTACTATGGTTCACCCTATTGATGTTGTTCCAGACTGGTCTTGTGTCCCTTGAACCCTGCATTCTCTTAGGTTTATGGGTTTGGGTTTGTTTGAAATTTCTTTCATGTAAATTACAATCCTTGATTAGGTGATTAGGACTGTAACATACAAAACATAATTTACCCCCGTTGTTCCCAAGACCCTTTTTCCTAGATCCTTGACCAACACTGTTTTGACTGCTAGGTGACCTGTTTTTAAAAGATGTTTCACTATTTTCTGAGTTCAAAACAGTTTTCTTTTGAGTTTCTGAAGAGTTTAAAACAGTCTCTTCATCATCACTATCAACCCAATCTTCAATTATGACTTTATTTCTATCAATTTCTGGTTGACTAGACTTTATTTTCTCTTGATTATTGACCTTATTCCTAATAGCTAGTTCATCTATCCCTGTAAAGGAGACATTTGCCCTAGGTGGAATAATTGTACCTGTGGGTGGAGGTACTGCTTTGTATGCCTTTTCTCTTTTGAAATTTTCATACAAATGATCTGTCAAGGTTTCATCCCCAGATGAATTGTCACTTTCCATACCACTACTAGACTCAACCCCAAATCCTATACATGATTTATCAGACAAATATCTTTGTTTGTTTAGGACTTCATTTTGAAGTACAGAAGCATTTGTCCATTTTTCAAGTTTTACTTTGAAATCATCTCTTTCTTTTAAGACTTGATCTAATTCCTTTTGTTTTTCTTCTAGTTTCAAATCCCTTATCTTTAAGTCATATTCCATCTGTTCATACTTATCACCCCATGCATATTCATTCTTTTCATGTGTTTTAAGCATGACTTCTAATGACTCTAAGCTCATTTGATATCCTAGAATTTCAGACCTAGCCCTTTGAAAATTATCTCTTTCAGTTTGATAGTTTTCAAGCAACTTTTTATAAGATTTACTACATTTTGAACAGTAAGGTACCTTTGAGTTAGAAGAATCGGTTGAGCTTGTAGCCATCAAAGCAAGAGCAATTGGTGCATTATCAGCTTCTTCGCTCCAGTCAAAAACTCCAAGTCCATCTTGTCCAAGATCCACATGGTCTGCATCAATCTCTATGCTCCAATCATCAAGAAGGGTGGTGACAGATGAGGCAGGAGGGATAGGTTCAGCTTCAGACATCTTTTTGGAGTTTGGAACGATTTCGAATGATGAAAGTTCTTCTTGATCAGAGTCTCTACACAGGCTCTGATACCACTTGTAGGATCGTTATTCCTTTAGTATACTAACCCTTTAACCTGTAAAGGATGTTACCTCCTTGAATAAATCCAAGTTAGTAGCAATGAAACACTGATATAATATTGTTAACTATGCGGAAACTAGTTAACAATATCAAGAAGAACACTCAATAGTTTCTCAAACGATTTCTATTATAAACCTTTGAATCTGCCTAAGTTGCAGATCCCTAAATACAATACTAATGACTTGTGTGTTTTTGTTATCTGTTTGTTCTAATGCCTTCCTAGGGATCCTTTTATAGACATAAGGATAACCTCTAGTAGGTGTACAGTCCCTGACTAACACGAATACTAAATGATACTTATCACTAATAACTATTACAAGATAAATACTAACATAACCGTTTAACCTTTACAGTTCCTATAACTAAGACAGTACTTTGACTTATAATTAATTATCTTTGACCAAATTAATTATCTTTGATCAAATCATTATCTTTGACCAATCTTTATCATTATCTTTGACCAAATATGAGAGAATCTTCCAATTCTTATCTTTTGAAGATTTCTTTGAATATACTGGCAGTACTTTGACTCTCCTTTAATATGAAGGCAGTACTTTAAATGTACTGACAGTACTTTGACTTTCAGACTTGTATTTCCCAACAATCCTCCCCTAACTTGAATTCCACTTGCTTGACTTCAAGTTTCTTGATAGTTGGTCTTCTTTGTTCAGCATCAGTCTGTCTTGTCATTGTAGCAATACTAGCCTTTAATCTTTTAAGCTTCATCTTTTGAGCAGTATCTTGTATACAATCTGTTTGAGTATCTTGAAATACAATCTCTTGTTTTGAACATAAACACTTCTTCAAAATTCTTTGTCTTTGCACCAAACAGATTGTTCTTCTCAGCAACAGATTTTTTCAGCAACATAAATGGATTTTATGAGCCTTTACCAAGTAGCCATTCACTCTTGGGCTAGTCAGTTCTTTGGTACCTAGAAAAGGTAATAATCCATGTTAAAAACGAGCTAAAATAACCAAAAACGGACTTAAAATGCCAAATATACGCTTGTTTTGCTAATTGTATTGTGCAGGAACGGATAACTAAGAAAAGGACGAAAAACAAAGCCAAAACGACAAAACCGGACTCGGAATGGAAAAGACTGTGAAAGACAAAGCCAAATCAAAGCCGAAAAGTCAATCAAGTCAAAAAGTCAACAGAAAAGTCAACTGGTCAAAGTCAAAGTCAACCCAAGTCAACCCCGAAGCCAAAAGTCAAGAAATATAAGTTTAGGGACTAGACTTGTAAATCCCTAAACTTGTATTTATAAAAGAAATTAAGAGAAAATAAAGAGGAGGGCCAAATCTGCCAATTTGGAAAATGAAACCACAAGGGGCATTTCTGCCAATGGCAAAGACTTGTACACAAAAGGACTTGTGGTGCAATTTGTCATATAACTTTTGGGGACTATTTCTGCCAAGTCCCCAAAGTTATTTGACAACAAGGACGAATTGTGCAATCGAACATAACACCATCAAGGACCAACTTTGCCATTTACCCAAACCCACGCCCTGTCACCTTCTTTTTATAACCCGTTTTTCCCGCCTTTTTCCCCCACAAGCAAACTCACGGGTTTGCCTTCCCCCTTTTACCCTGCACCTCAAAAATCCCTGGGTAAACGTTTCCCCCCTCCTCCACTAAAACCCTAACCCCATTTGGCAATCCCACATTTCCCCAAGCCTCATCCAACGGCTGTGATGATTAATTTTTGAAGAATTAAGGTCAAATTGTTTGGTTTTGGCTCCTCACCAACAAACACAACAAAGAAGCTGGACATCTATAAAAGAAGAAGAAGACAGAAGAAACAGGGAGTAGAGAGTAGTTTTTTTTTCAGTTTTGTAATTTTTCGTATTTTCTAAGAATTTTCTTTTAAAGTTTTTAAAATTCAGCTTTAAATACTTGTACCTTTGTTATTTCTCTTTTACTTTAACTAATTGAGCAATATAATTCATTTTCAATTTCTTAGTGCTTTATTTCAATTCTAAGCTATTTCCACCTAATAAGCCTAATAAAGCTCATTTTGAGCTTATTTCAAGTTCATAAGCTCAAATTTAGTAAAAAATCTGTTTTAAGTCATTCATTTACACATTTAGTTCAATTTACATCAAAACATGTCCACTTGAGTTCATTGGATTCATTTTGAAGGAGGAGGAGGAGCATCTAGCTCCGACAGACTCTACTACACTACCTGCTATTGACCCTGTCCCCTCAGCTGAGAAGATTAAACAATTTGAGACAGACAATTCTACAGCTACACCACCACCACCACCACCTTGTACTGTTACTCTAATATCTCAGACAGGTCTTTGTAGGGCACAGAAGACTGTTAGACCCTAGCCACCTATGACAACATCTACTAAGGCACTCATTGCTAAGTATGCTTCTTCACCCATACCTCTATCACCACCACCATCTCTATTATCACCACTATCATCCTTACTCCCCAGAATCCCATGTAGTAATAGGCTAGCTGATAAACTAGCTTATTTTTCTACATAAGCTAGGATTTTTAGAGCTTAGATAGCTTAAGTAGGTGAATCCTAGTGTGAGTAGATAAAAGGATTTAGCTGGTTTAGTTTTTAAAACAGTTTTTAAGTACAATAAAGTTGGGACAGAATTGGTGAAGGGGTGTTTGGGTTAAGCTATATTTGACTCTAAAAGTCATCAACATTCTGTCATTTCCTTTTATGCATTTGAGATTTCCATAGTTAACAAGTTTTAGGTAGGATTTAAGAGTTAGTAACCAAAATTACAAACTTTTGAGCTTAAAAAGTTTGTATTTGCACCAGGGCAGTTTTAAAGGTGCAAGTGGTTTTAGAGCTTAGTGATGTTTAGCATTCTAGGGATCAATATTAGTTAATGTAGGTTTAAATACATTTAGACAGTTAGTATAAGAGATTTTAAGTAGGTAATTCAGTCTGTATTTGAGTTGATGCCAAATGCATCAGCAACAATAGTTGCATCAGCAACAACATATGCTATTATTTTTATAGTTGCTTTTTAGGTTTCAAGGTTAGGAGTTAGGATTTAGTTTTTAGTTTCTCAATAGTTTTCCATTAGCTTATTACATTTCATCATTTAGTTTTCATTTACAAGCTTTTAGTATAGCTTATTTTTCTTTATAAAAGTGACATAGCAGCATAATTGGATTTTAGCTTATTTTTCTTAGAATTCTCATTTCTAGTTGTAATTTTGAAAAACCTTTTATCTAGGTTAGATTTAAATCCATAGATTAGCTTATATTCTAAATTTCAGCTTTGTAGGACTAGGAATAAGCTGTTTAGCTTATTAGAAAAGCTCAAAACAGCTTTAAGCCTAAAACTTGCACTTTTCATTAGCAAATCTCTTTATAATCTTGTTTACTCTTAGCTTATTACTTTTTAGAAGTCCATAGTACACATCTTAAGCTTCATTTAACAACTTTTAGTTTTAATTTTCATTTAGAAATAAGCTAGATAAAAGCTAAAGTTTGAAAAAGCTAGAAAACTCCTAGTTTCTGTAATCAGTAGCAAAATGCTTATTTTCCAGCTTATTCTGTTGTTAAAAATAGAAAGTGTCTTTGTTAAAGTTGTTTAGTATAAGCTCCTTAACAACTTTCATGTTTTAAGTTTTTGCTTATTTTCACTTTTTAATAAGCCAAAAATAAGCCAAGTCGTAGGGTCTGTTTAGTATTTTTCCCATAGTTTAGGGTTCCCCGTTTACACTGTAGTGTAAAATATAGAAGGTTTGCCCGCCTACCCTTTACTTTCCTCTTTTACAATTTCTACCCTAGACTTTTAGGAAAAATAAAAAAAGGGGGAAAGACAAGAGGTCCGGGTGAGCAAGACTCGAACCCGAGACCTCTCGATACATTCCCCCTTTTAACACCACTCACACCGCTGCGCCCTTGGGTCTTTTTCGTTAAAGACTCAAGGGCTTGCATACTTAAAGGGGTTTTAGGCTTATAAGCTCATAAGCTGAAAACAGCTTATTTCGAGCTTATTAACAAGCTATTTCTTTGTTTCTTATTTTTCGTAGGATCTTTATAGTATAAAGTATTTTTAGAAAAAAATTCAGAATTTTTCGAAGTCATTTAATATTTTTTATAATTTAATTTCGTTAAAAGTTTAAATAATTCATAAAAAATACAAAAATTATCAAAAAAATATTTTGCTTTTTTAGAAAATTTTCTTTTGTCATATAGTTTGTAGGAAAAATACAAAAATTTTCGTAGGGTCATTTTTACAACTTTTCCTTTTTTAAAGAACGGTCCGGGTGCGGGATTTTGTTTTGACTCGTTTTTGGGTCAAACGAACTCCGTTTTCGGTCTAGTCTTTTTCATTCTTCGTTATTTGTTCCCTAGAGTAGTTTAGAAGTAAAAATTTCTTCGTAGGGTTATTTTTAAAGTTTTTAGGTTTTTCCCCCTTTGTTCGGGATTCGTGCTCTCGTTTTCTAGTTTAATTTCATAATTTTTAGGATTTTCTTAAACGTTTTTGTTTATTATTGTTTAACTTAACTTCCTGCACTCTCAATTCATTTTTCTCATTCAAACTCAAATCTTCGACTGTATCGATTCTCCAGTCCAGCCTCGTTGGGGATAAACGACCCGGGAACACTCTATACTACTTCTCGGTTTCATTGATTGTTGTTTTTAGATTATATATATATTTTATATTTTATTATATTATATATATATGGTGTAAAAACTACAATCAGGTACACCGCCTAGGGAGTCGTAAAACTTCTTGTTTAAGTCCCCTACGACCTCTACATCAAGTTATTGGCGCCGCTGCCTGGGGATTAGTTAGGTTTTGATCATAGTTTAACTTAGTTCTACTTGCTTAAATCCTTTCAAGTGAGAATTTAATTTTGTATGTTAGCTTTCTTGTATTCTATCTTTTCTTTATGCCTTTTGTTTGTAACTCTTTCGTTCACCGTCATGATGTATGAAAGACCACTTACCTCACCCTTTCAAAACCCACCATGAAACACAACCTTCCCATTCCAAAGATACACCTTGATATTCCAACAACATCAAGATGAATCTCTCTACGATGCATGGACTCGTTACAAGGACTTAACCCAAAAAGTCCTGCATCATGGCCTCATCCTATGGTCCCAAATTCAAATTTTTTTTGACATATCGATAGGTATATTCAAATAGGCATTAACCCTGTGGCAGGCGGGAACCTTAAGGGATAAAGTGCTGAAGAAGCATGGAAAACCAATGAGGATTGTGCCCAATACGATAAACAATGGCAAAACCCAACTAGCACTATTTCTAACCAAACAATAACAAGTTTAAAGGATCACTTGGTTGGAAATGAGGTGGTTAGAGTTAAGATACCAAAGTGCATGTCATGGTTAGATGCATATGATAAGCCTATAGGTGATCTAGATATGATGGAGGATAAGGTAGAAAATCTAGACCCACAAACTACCCCATAAAGTCCTCCCATCATTTGAGGAAAACACACCGCTCGTGACTTACTTAGATGAAGTAGAAGAGATTATAGAAATCCCGATTGAGGTAGAACCTTTAGACGAAACACCACTAGAAGATCTAGGCTTAAATACTTGTAATCATGAAATTCCTCTTAGTTTTAAGAAAGTTTATAGTTTTGATGAACCGAATCCTCAACCACAGCCCTTACCAAATTATCCACCTTTAGATATAAGTCTAGGAGACCAAAGAGGCCCAGAGCCACCCATCAAACCACATAGTCTGGATAGTTTTAGGATGAAGGTAGTAGATAATCTGACCATTCTTACACCGCCTTCACCTCATGTGGCATTTTTCCACCCTAAGGATATATCTTTCTATTATCGCCCATGTGTAGATGACCCTAAGAAACACTACAGATTTAAACCAGGTTTATTAGGACAAAGTGAATCCCCAGGTGTCGATCTTTTGAATTGGAAGGAGGTTGAGAATAATCTCTTAAGAGGACTTAGTTTACCTGATAAGCCAAATGAATTAAAAAAGGGTAGGATTAAAGAAACACACCATTTAGAACATATAATTCAACAACCACCTTTTCAGCATGTGACCCCTTCTCACCACAATGGTGTGTACCGTTACTATCACCCTCACTTAAACTCAAGTGTAGGGGAACCCTCCCTTCTATCTGTTAAATAAGGGTAGAGCCAGGCTCGTGACTTGAACAAAAACAAGCGCCTTTGGGAGGCAACCCAATATTTACCTTTCCCGCAATTAGGAGTGTCGTGTGTTTTATTCTTTATTGTTTGTTTATTATGTTTGAATGGATTTTATAATCATGCTTTGTTTGTTTATAATTTCGTCTTATTTGCAATCAAATGTATTTTGCAACAAAATAAATGTAGGGGAAACATTCAGTTTTAAGAACCAAATTCAAACATTTAAAATAAATTATTTAGATTAATTCGCGTCAATTTTGAGTCATATGATTGTAATGATTAATTCTAAGTTTTTATGCAGTGCTTTCTTCAGATTTAACTAATAAAATTGCGTGTAGGAAATTTCTCATTAAAAACGAAAAAGAATTTCTCACAAACGCTGGAGACGACGTCGGGATTAACACCCGACGGCGTCGCATCTCCAGCTATGTGAAAATTCTAATTTTTTCAAGTATTTCTGAAAAATAAAATGTGCAATATTTAAAATTTATAATTTTGTTGTAAACCTGTATAAAACTATGATTACATCATTACTTTCATATAGTCAAAACCCTAAACTCTCACTATATTTATGTCTATCCCATGGATTTTATGCTTGGTGTAGTTTTCTTTGATTAAAGGTTATATTTGACGAGAAGAAGCTTAAAAGTTCTTAGAAAGTTTCATTGGATGATTCTTGGAGGACGATTTAACCAGTTATCGTATGTTTCTTCTCCATTATTAAGCAAACCAGGGGAGTACTAGTTTCTTTTACTTGTTTTCTTTTCTCTTTATTTGTTTTAACGGGTACTTCTATAGTATACTGGGGACAATGTTCAACTTAAGTGTAAGGGGAAATAAGCCTTAGAAACTGTTGGGTTTTAAAAGTCTCTACAACTTAGTGCTGCTAGTTCAACTTGGTACTGCTAGTGAAGACTTAGTGTTCTCACAACTTAGTGCCCCTTGCCTTAGTTCAAACGTCGCGGTACCTGCTAGTGAAGCACCTTAGTGTATTGGTGCTGAATAAAAGATTGAAGGAAATAGACCTAAGTCGTTCAAGTTTCAACCCATTTAGCCGTTAGTACTGCTAGTTATAATAGTTAGTACTGCCAGTACATTGTTAGTACTGCCAGTATAGTTAGTGCTGTTAGTATATAGTTAGTGCTGCTTAAGTGATATGCATGAGATATGAGATATATTAGGAATAGACATGTATGATTACTTAACGCGTTTTGTAAGCCCATTAGGGTTTCTTGGTGTATAAAAGGAACCCTATGGCATTAGTTAGAAGATATAAGTTTTCATATAGAAGTTTCATAGACATTGATAGTTAGTAATCTGTAACCTAGCAGATTAATAGTATTCAAATCTCTATTTTTTTAAAAAAGGGGAAGATTGTTGATTAAATGTTTAACCATCTATATGCACCACTGGAGGGGAAGTGTTTACAAGTTGCATATCTTCAGAAGACCCCTATTAGATGATTACAAAAAGGGGAAGAATCTTACAGGTTTATTGATTTAAAAGTAACAAAAGAGTTCAAAGTCATCAAAGAGCAGATTAAAGAATAGCAGTATGTTTAGATACATCCTCCTGGTGTTCAAGAAGCTTAAACTGAAGAAACATGAAGGTTAACAAGTGAACATCATGTTTAGGGGAGGATTGTTGGGTTTTAGAAGTCTCTACAACTTAGTGCTACTAGTTCAACTTGGTACTGCTAGTGAAGACTTAGTGATGTTGATAAAGATTGAAGGAAATAGACTAAGTCGTTAGTACTGCTAGTTATAATAGTTAGTACTGCCAGTACATTGTTAATACTGCAAGTATAGTTAGTGTTGTTAGTATATAGTTAGTGCTGCTTAAGTGATATGCATGAGATATGAGATATATTAGGAATAGATATATATGATCACTTAACACGTTTTGTAAGCCCATTAGGATTTCTTTGGTGTATAAAAGGAACCCTACGGCATTAGTTAGAAGATATAAGTTTTCATATAGAAGTTTCACAGACATTGATAGTTAGTAATCTGTAACCTAGCAGATTAATAGTATTCAAAGTTCTATTTTATTCATTGTTCTTCTTAGCATTATAAGTTAGTTTATGCATAACTTATATTGTTTATAGTCATTGTTTCTATAGTAGTTAGTTTGGATCTATCTAGATTGGCTACCACCCTTAACAGGCTAGAAAGATCTTATCAACTGGGATCCACAAGTGGTATCAGAGCTTGTGAGAAACTCTGAGTAAGAAGAACCAAAACACATCAGTTATCAACCTTTACCTATCAGATCTATTCAATGGCAGGAGAAGATGCTGAAAATCCACCACTAATACCACCACCAACATAACAAACCCCTAACACTGTGTTAACCATCAAACTCCCTATTTTGAAGAAATGTGAGTATGACATATGAGCCATGAAAATGGAACATTACTTAGACCATATAGAATATCCTATATAAGAAGTCATACAGAAAGGAAATGGTCCTGTAAGTGTCTCAATAGATACAAATGGGCAAATAAAAGTTTTGCCTCCTAAAACTGCTGAAGAGGTTTTAGCTAGAGAGAGAGAAAGAAAAGTAAGGACCACCTTGCTTATGGCTTTACCAGAAGACCATTTAGCAAAATTTCATAAAATGACTGATGCTAAAAAGATGTGGGATGCTATCAAATCCAGATTTGGTGGCAATGATGAATCAAAGAAGATGCAGAAATACATTCTAAAGCAGCAGTTTGAAGGCTTTTCTGTATCTAACTCAGAAGGATTGCACAAAGGTTATGACGGGTTTCAGAGTCTTCTGAGTCAACTTGAGATTCATGGTGCAGGTGTCTCCACTGAAGATGCCAATCAAAAGTTCCTTAGGTCTTTACCTTCTTCCTGGTCCCAAGTATCCTTGATCATGAGGACCAAGCCAGGAGTGGACAGTCTTAGTTTTGATGATCTGTACAACAATCTTAGAGTCTTTAAGTATGATGTTAAAGGCTCTAATAGATCATATTCTAATGCACATAATGTTTCCTTTATTTCTTTTAAAAGCACTAGCAGTACTAATGATGTTAGTACTGCTTATGGTGTTTCTACTTCTTCTGGCCAGAACTCACAAAGGGAAAACTCCTCATCATACACTGATGAACTCATGTACTCCTTCTTTGCTAATCAATCTAGTAGTTCATAATTGAATCATGAGGATTTGGAATAGATTGATGAGTTTGATTTAGAAGAAATGGACTTAAAATGGCAGGTGGCCATGATTTCCATGAGTTTGAAGAAGTTTTACAAGAAGACAGGGAGAAAGCTGCATTTTGATGCCAAGGAACCAGTTGGATTTGACAAGACCAAAGTCGAGTGCTTCAATTGTCATAAGATATGGCATTTTGCTAGAGAGTGCAGATCAAAAGGAAATCAAGACAATAGGAGGAGAGATGCAGGGAACACTGGGTATAAAGCAAAAGACAATGGGAGGAGACCTGGAAAACAGAAGGATCCTAAAGCTTTGGTAACTCTTGATGGAGATGGTATTAATTGGACTAAGCAAGAGAACTTTGCCTTGATGGCTTACAACCATTTAGGCTTAGACACTAAGGTAACCTCTTGTTCAAAAGAATGTGAGGAATCATATGCTAAACTTAAAAATTATATGATGAACAACGAGAACAACTGGGTGATGCTAGTATAGAAATAAAAGCCTATACATTAGCTTTAGCAAAAGTAGAAGCTCAATTAGTTTGTCATCAGTAAAATCAACTAGTTTATAAAGAAAAGATTAGGTTTATGAAAATTGATTTAGAGGATAAAACTGATGTGCTCACATATCATAAGAAACTATTAGCAAAAGCTGTAAAAGAAAAAGAAGAATTAAAAACTAAGTTAGAAAAATGGAAAAATTCTTCTAAAGGTCTTAATAAATTGCTTGATAGTCAGATGAGTGTTAAAGAAAAAATTAGTCTAGGTTTTAGAGAACAAGTAAAATAAAATGACTTGTATGATGAAGCTTTAATGAGTGTCTTTGATACTCACTCAAGTGATATTGAAGATGCTCTTGTGTATGATAGATTTTTAAAAGTTGAAGGAATGTATGTAGTTCCCCCTCTAATGATAGGGAATTACATGCCTCCAGGACCTGATAAAGAAATAGATGATTCTATGTTTACATATGGTCCAAAACAGCCTAACACTAGTGAATCTAATGCTAACACCAGTGATTTTGACTCTTGTGAATCCAATACCAGTGTAGAAACACTTGAATTTGTGCCTAAACCAGTTGTAATTGAACCTAAAGTTGTTAGTCAACCTAAAGTTTGGTCTGATGCTCCTATCATTGAGGAGTATGAGTCAGATAGTGATGATGAATATGTGTTTAGATCTTCAAAAGAACAAGA
>BQNB010057961.1:0-37977 GCA_026074375.1 Tanacetum coccineum
CATAAACCAAAACCTGAAAACACCAACTTGGAAGTTCTTAATACCCTTTATATGGATTTATGTGGCCCGATGTGAGTGCAAACAATTAATGGGAAGAAATACATCTTAGTCATCAGTGATGATTATTCT
Organism: Tanacetum coccineum; assembly: GCA_026074375.1. NCBI lineage: Eukaryota > Viridiplantae > Streptophyta > Magnoliopsida > Asterales > Asteraceae > Tanacetum > Tanacetum coccineum. The sequence goes on from BQNB010057961.1 coordinate 130, forward strand.
CGGTTTACTTGGGTCAAGTTTTTGAGATAGAAAGATGAAACCCCAGTGGTCGTCATCAAATTTCTGAAACAAATAAAAGTCGGTCTCAACAAAATTGTCAGATATGTCCATACTGATAATGGCACATAATATCTCAATAAATATTTGACTGATTATTATGAACGTTTTGGCATTTTTCCCCAAAAGATAGTTCTGAGGACACCACAGCAGAACGGCGTTGTCAAAAGACAAAACCGTACCCATGTAGAGGCCGTTAGAACAATGCTGATATTCTCTAAGGCCCCGATTCTTTTTTGGGCAGAAGCTGTGGCGACTGCTTGTTACACCTAAAACTGATCCCTCATTTACACCCGTCATGACAAAACCCCATATGAACTGGTACATGATAAGAAGCCTGGTCTTACTTTTTTCTGTGTCTTTGGTGCTATTTGTTACCCTACAAATGACAGCGAAGATTTTGGAAAACTGCAACCAACGGCTGATATTGGAGTTTTCGTGGGCTATGCACCAAGCAGGAAAGGTTATTGAATCTACAACAAGAGAACCCGACGAATCATGGAAACTATTCACGTTCAATTCGATGAGCTAACAAAGAAATTGGCTACTGTGCAACTCAGTACAGGACCCGCTCCATCTTTTTGGACACCTGGACTAATAAGTTAAGGTCTTGTACCAAATCCGGTTCCTCCAGCTCCTTATGTACCCACCACAAATAAAGAATTGGAAATCTTATTCCAACCAATGTTTGATGAATACTTGAAACCTCCTCGTGTTGAAATACCGATCTCTCCTGCTCTAGCAGTTTCAACACCAGTCAATTCAGCTGGTACACCTTTATCTACTACCATTGATCAAGATGCACCTTCTCCAAGTCATTCACCGTCATCTTCGGCATTACAATCTCTAAGTTTACATCAAGGCGTTGCAGCTGATACAACTCTCATGGAAGACAATCCCTTTGCTCCTGTTGACAATGATCACTTCATAAACATATTTGCTCTAGAACCTAGGTTTGAAGCATCATCCGGGGATCTTAGTTCAACCGAATCTCCTTATGTCTCTCAAACACTTCATCATCTCGGGAAATGGAGCAAAGATCACCCGCTGGATAATATTATTGGCAATCCCTGTCAACCGGTATCCACCAGAAAACAACTAGGAACCGATGCCTTGTGGTGCTTGTATAACTTTGTCTGGTCAAAAGTCGAACCAAAGAACTTCAAATCGGCAACCAAGAAATCTAAGCCCTTAGCACCTAAAGTAGCACTAATCACAAAACCTGCAGCCGCCAAGGCCTCCAAGTCTCAACGACCCAAACCTGCACATGCCAAGTTTCAGGAAAAGAAATGAAAGCTGGTTATAAAGACATCTAAGGCACCATCTCTAGCCAAACGATCTAAAGCTGGTAAGGTGACAAAGAAGCGAAAGCCAAAGAGCTCCTTACAGCTGATTGATGAAGGTGTTGATGAAGGTGTTCCAGATAAGGAACCGTTGTATGGTGATGAAGAGGCTGATACGCAAAGGGCAATTGAAGAAAGCTTAAAGGAAGTCCATGGTGCGCATCGGGGTCCACTTCCTCCTGTAGTGTTCAGGGAACCTGACTCTGGGAAATTTCAACCACTTCCAGAGGTTCAGGGTAAGGGGAAAGAGAAAGTCAGGGTTGAACAAGCTGCGCAAGTTTTACTCAACCTTCAGACTCCAAAGAAAAAGAGCCCTGCAGATCAGTACATCTTTCAGAGGCGCACTTCTACACAAACTGAACCCTCTGGTCATGATGAATCTTCTTCATTATATGCTGAACTTGGGCTGACAGACAGTGAGACGGATTCTGATGAAGAAGTGTCGGGGATTGTTGCTAGAGTTCAAGATGAAGGCCAGGCTGGACCAAACCTTGAACACATGGATCTTGAGGCCTCTGATACTTCAATTCAACCAAACCCTGAGCAAATGGATGAAGAATTCACTACAACGGCTTATCCAAATGTTCAGGAGAACCTTAAACTCCCAACTAAAGGTGAAGTAAGACTTAAGGAACCTGCGAGCTCAGCTGGAACCCTGTCTTCTCTATAACATCTTGACAAGGAACTCAGCTTCGCTTATCAGTTCCTTGCGGAGAAGTCACAGGACGACGAACCTGAGAAGACCAATACTGAATCAGAGGTTCAGTAAATGGTCACCGTTCCCATTCATCGGGACACCTCTTATGTCCCTCTAATGACCATCCCGGTTATTGATCTCACAGTCTCTCAACCAGTCTCCACAACGATTCAAGCACTACTACCAACATCAATAGCAACTGTCACTGCAATCACAACAACAACAATATCTCTTCCACTAATACCACCTCAACTACAACAAGGCTCCTCAGATTCGATCTTAATCCAGCGCATTGGTGAACTTGAACAACATATGGCGGATATAGTGGAGGCAAACCAAGCCCTAGAGGAAAGATTAGACAAACAAGGGAACATGTTGTACAATTTGGAGAATCTTGATATTCCCTATAAAGTGAGCAAAGCAATGGACGAAATCGTCACTGATGTTGTTGACTAGGCTATTCAAGCTCCACTCAGGGATCGATTCAAAGACTTGCCAAAAGCTGACATGAAAGAGATCCTTCACCACCGCATGTGGGAATCCAACTCCTATAAAGCTCATGAAGATCACAAGAAGCTGTATGAAGCTCTGGAGTAGTCAATGGCCTGGGATCATACTGACCAGCTCTTAACTGATCTGGCTGAAGAAAGAAAAAAGAATAAAAAGAGACATGATTCACTGAAAACTCCACCTGGGTCTCCACCTCATCAGCCACCCCTCCTCCACCTCCAGCAGGTCCATCTGGAACTTCAGGAACTTTTGAAGCTTCTGAATCGTCTCAATTTCCTCCTCCTCCTCCTCCACCTCCATCCACCAACCAGAGTGATCAGTCTACAAGCACCGCTGCTCCAAGCTCTTCAAAGACAGCTGCTTCAGCTGAATATACGGCTTGGACGACTACTGACACAAGAATCAAGCCGTCTGTCTCATCAATTCCTGAAGAGCTACATATGGAAGATGATACGACTCCCGACAAACAGGTACAGTCGTCTGGTGATGAAGACATCGGCCATGATCATATTCCCATGGTGAACCTAAGGCAAAATTAGTGGAAGCCACTAACTAAAGACAGACCTGCTACACCAGAACCTGCCTAGTCCATCCCATCATCTAATCTGCCTGTCCCAGTGAACAACTAGGCATCTGCTCTTGCGTTTACCTATGCACCTCCTCTAGAGAACTCGTTACTTGTGCAGACTAGTGACATGGCAATCTTTATGGACTAGTTCTGCAAAAAGTAAGGGATCACTGAACTTAAACAACAAGACCTGGAAGGCCCTGCATATGAAATTGTCAAAGTCTTCCATCCCAATGTGATTCATCTTTAGTACCAAATGGAAGAATGCCATAAACTACTAACCGATTAAGTGGACAAGTCAATCATCAGGTATAATGTCAGCAATCCTCTACCACTGGGTAGTCTACCAGGTCAAGTCATGATTCAATCTGACTTCTTCTTCAACAAAGACTTGGAGTATCCACCAGGTCAAGGAATTCAAGGTCAACAGGATGAATCCGGGTTTGAACACATGGTTTTGGACAAGGAAAGATGTCGACATGAGTAAGGAGTTCATGTTTGCCATACAGAAATGGCTTAAGAAAAGGAGAATCTTCTGGAACCTGGAAAGCTTTGTTGGTGGAAGGATACGAGAGGGAGACTACAGACTACTGAAGAGAACCGAATGATCACATCATCTCGGCAATCAAGGTCCATCTCGTGTGGGGTATTATTATTATATATGTTGTTGTAATATGTACATAATAAAGTAGTGATTACAATGTATTTTGTATCCGTACACTTAGTTATAATTTGTTCCATCATAGGCTTGTATAAATCAGACACACTTTCTCCCAAATTTTCCTAACTTAAATCAATTGAGACCTAAAATCTCAACGGGTTTGAAATTTTTAATCGGGGGAGAAAATGTAATTTAACTATGAAAATCTGATAAAAAAATGTGATCTTTTAGACTCAAGTGTAGGCTCTCCCATATGTGCTAAACCTTTTCGAATATCGATGCACATATTGAAGGGGAGCGAATGGTGTATGATGGCAATTGTGGAAATACCAAAGACCGACCCTATAATTATTTTATCGGAGTTATAAAGATGGTAAGGTTAGGTACTCGATCCCACGATCCCGCCAGAGCCGGAGGGATCTACCCAGGGACAATCCACTAGTTAGTGTAGAAGTCCTTAGGTATGATTACAAAAGGAGTAATGTAAGAATAAGGGAATAGTGCGGACTAAGATGGAGCTAGTACTAGAACATACCTAACAAGGTACTAGTAATGAAGTCTCGGTAAGCACTGAAGGGGTTGAAGAATGAAAATGAAATGTTAAGATAAAGGGTGAAAAGAAAGTAGCCCTCCTTAAACATTAGGCAGAAACCAGGTCACTACATATGCTGTCAGAATCACATGGTTGATTACTGACATTGAAGACAAGTATCATAGACCCAGTGATACGCTGCACAACCCTCCCTGGCCACTCAAGATCCCTCAAAGGATTCTTGTTTTATTTCTCATGGAGATCAATACATTTCTATCGTCTCTCTCACTCCGAGTTAGAGGGGGGGTGGGGGGGGGGGGGGGGGGGGGGGGGGGGGGGGGGGGGGGGTGGGGAGAGGGGGGGGGGGGGGGGGGGGGAGGGGGGGGGGGGGGGGGGGGGGGGGGGGGGGGGGTGGGGGGGGAGGGGGGGGGGGGGGAGGGGGGGGGGGGGGGGGGAAAGTGGTGGGGGGGTGGGGGGGGGGGGGGAGGGGGGGGGGTGGGGGGGGGGGGGGGGGGGGGGTGGGTTGGGGGGGGTGGGTGGGGTGGGGGGTGGGGGGGGGGGGGAGGGGGGTGGGGGGGGGGTGGGGGAACCAATAACCCAACAAGGTACTAGTAATGAAGTCTCTGTAGCCCTTAAGGGGTTGAATGAATGAAAAAGAATGGTTAAGAAAAAGGAGAAAAGAAAGCAGCCCTCCTTAAACATTAGGCAGAAACCAAGTCACTACATATGACTGTCAGAATCACATGGTTGATTGCTGACATTGAAGACAATATCATGGCCCCAGTGATAGCTGCACACCCTCCCTAACCACTCAAGATTCCCTCACTCCCTCAAAGGATTCTTGTTTCATTTCTCACGGAGAACAATACATTCTATATCTCTCTACTCCAAGTAGATGAATATTGAAAAGTGCAGTCTGCTCCATCCTGCGATATACTAAAACCAAAATGCACTATAGAGTCCTAGATCCACGAGATCATCCATAAATCTCGCTAGACACTAAACAAAATATGCTTGCTTATCACACACTTTGATAAAAGTAAGATCATAAAGTCCTACGCATTACCTACGTGGTATTGGCATAAGCATACGAGTGATACGAAAGTACTCTCACAATGAAGTGAAAATCCTTCTAATCCAACATCTAACAAGCTCTTGGTAGGTGACATGTGAGATCCACTATGGATTAAACTTGTGACAAATGGAAAGCAATGATGGTGCGATTCTTTATGAATCAAACTTGTTCCAGGCAGTGAATTGACGAATAGTTTTTGAAAAACCTTTCGATGTGCTCAACAACTGATTTTCGAGCACATTGACTGTGTATATCTTTCAAAACAAATATGTTTCTGATGAAATTTGATCCTGTGCTATAAAACACTCTTGATGTGTCACAAAAATACTTTCTTAAGTGATATGTCAATTGATTTTCAAATCAATTTTTCCCATTAATCGGTAAGACAGTAACAAACTGATTCACTCTCATCGTGTTGTCTGCTTTGAGACGTTCCGATAAAGAGAACATGCAAGTATGGTGACTCTGATGGTTGTACATTAGATGATCCGATACTTATACTGGAAATCCTGTCAAGGAGATTCTTCTTTAGATGAATCTACCTGATCACAGGTCGGTCCTCACGGATCCAAAGGTTAATCCAACCAGACTCGGTCGAATGACAAAGCCATATTCGTCCACAAGCTTTATTGCTAACTGTTTTATTATAGGTTCACGTAAAGATAGATATGGAGATACCTCATTCCAGTAGATTCAATTCACAACCCCATGCTCACACTTAATGTTACTAATCAAATACATCATGATAAATAAAAGACCTACAACACAGCTTTCGCAACTCTGATGAGTATTATCATGATCCAGAAAAGTGTGAGCATGCGGGTCCGATGGTCACAACATCACAGGAAGTTAATACTCCACAACAAGGAGGATTAAGAGATTTACTATAGATGATGATCTCAAAGAAATCTTAAAGATCACACAAGTCTAAGGAACAAAGCTTAAAGATCACTAATTGCAGTACAAAGACTAATCTTGAAGAATCAAGAGACTACGAGCCAGATTCAAAGATCAATTCAAATATATCTAGGATTCAATTTGTATTTTCTGGGGTGACCTCCCTTAGGGGAGATTGTTAGGATTATGAAAATCCATGTAAAAGACTCAGTTACCCCGTGTAATGTCTAGCATAGGTTAGCTCATAGTATTAATATTAATCGTATGACTTATGGTGTTGGGCCGGGTCTTTACCCACATGTTAGCCCACTCCATAGCCCACTTAGGGGCATAAAACTCATGTATATATACCCCTTTTCAGCCATGGGAAGGGGTTGGTTGTTCATTTGATAATACACACACTAAAGATGTTTTTCTCTTACTAGAACTCACTTTGTCTCTCTACAAAGTAGGCCAACCCCTAGATCATTGATTATGTTATGATATCCAATATCCTACAGAACTAAATTTTAACCTCTTCAGTGTCTCACAAATATGTGACAAGAAGAATAGTGTTCTTTTTATTGATACTGAATGTGTTGTTTTGTCTCTAGATTTTAAGTTAACTGATGAAAGTCATGTTTTGCTTAAAGTTCCTAGAAAGGATAACATGTACAGTGTTGACTTAAAGAATGTTGTTCCTCAAGGAGGTCTCACTTGTCTCTTTGCAAAAGCCACACCAGATGAATCTAATCTTTGGCATAGGAGGCTTGGACATGTAAATTTCAAAACAATGAATAAACTGGTAAGGGGAAACCTTGTAAGAGGTTTACCTTCAAAACTTTTTGAAATTAATCAAACCTGTGTTGCTTGTCAGAAGGGAAAGCAACACAGAGCTTCTTGTAAGACCAAAACAGTCAGTTCAATCAGCCAACCATTACAAATGTTGCACATGGATTTGTTTGGCCCAACATTTGTAAAGAGTTTAATGAAAAAGATGTACTGCCTAGTTGTCACAGATGATTTTAGTAGGTTTAGTTGGGTTTTCTTTTTAGCCACTAAGGATGAAACTAGTGAAATCCTTAAAACATTCATAACAGGCATAGAAAATCTAATAGACCTTAGGGTGAAAGTGATTAGATGTGACAATGGGACTGAATTCAAGAATAGGGTCATGAATCAGTTCTGTGAAATGAAGGGTATTAAGAGGGAATTTAGTGTTGCTAGGACTCCACAACAAAATGGAGTAGCAGAAAGGAAAAATAGGACACTAATAGAGGCTGCTAGGACTATGCTAGCTGATTCAAAATTGCCAACAACTTTCTGGGCTGAAGCAGTTAATACTGCTTGTTATGTCCAAAATAGGGTGTTAGTTATCAAGCCTCACAACAAGACCCCTTATGAACTTTTTCTAGGTAGAAAACCTGCCTTAAGCTTCATGAGACCATTTGGGTGTCCTGTTACAATCCTTAATACCATAGATCACCTAGGTAAATTTGATGGAAAGGCTGATGAAGGGTTCTTTGTAGGATACTCTACCAATAGCAAAGCATTCAGAGTATTCAACAGTAGAACTAGGATAGTAGAAGAGAACCTGCATGTTCAATTTAGTGAGAATACACCTAATATTGCAGGAAGTGGACCTAATTGGCTTTTTGATATAGATGCACTAACAAAATCTATGAACTATAAGCCAGTTGTTGCAGGGAATCAATCTAATGGTAGTACAGGTACAAAAGCATGTGATAATGCAGGTAAAGCTAGAGTGGAGACAATACCTGGCAAAGATTACATACTGCTACCATTATGGACTCAAGATCCACGAACTTTGTGACCCTAGTAGTGCTCACTGATGGAAGAAAATGAGTATAACGAATTTTGTATGAGAAGGTGAAATCTCCCAAACTTTTGTCTTATGTCTTGCATTATCTATGTGACGTCAAACTTATAAATAAATCTGTAAAATATAAGTAGACAACAACCTCTTGACAAAATCCTCATCTTCTATGAGACACATACTAAGTGATATCAAATATGAGCATTAAGCACCTATAAGAAAAATCACACACCTTTGCTAGATTTTGACAAGTCTTCATCACACCGTTGTAAGCACGAACAAGTTATCTTTAAAGTGTAACACCTACTTTAAGATATGATGAGAACACGCATCTGTGAAACTCAACTACAACATCAAATAAGTGATAATCAACTATCTTCGTAATCACATCTTCAATAAATCTCTAAAAACAAGCCATAAAATCAATAAGAATAAACTATTTGAAAAATAGTTTTGTCCGAGATCCAAATCCATCCAAAACCAAGTATTGTCCAATATCAGACAAGCCTAGCAGTACAAACTACTTTGTCAGACGACTCTGGCAGTACTAAACACAAAGCACCATAAATCTCACGAGCAGCTTTAACTGTCTTTGGGCAGTACTTAAACAAACGAACATCATTAATAGAGCAAAGGCAGTACTAATGAACTTAAACCCAACAGCATAAACAAGTACTTGAATAGTATTAATATTCATAGCATCACCATTTTATTAAGCCTAAATAATGTCATGCATGCCCATGCTTCTTTTGCCTAAACAATATTAATAACTTATCTCGAACCAGCCCATAGAACCAGCAGCACTAATCCGCGTCTATCTCAATAACAGTAACTGCTAACCATGTCTAATATATAGAAAGTCAATATGGAATAAAAGATAATCCCTAAAAAGTAGGCTATATCAAATCCTATCCTATATTTATGAATCACAATCAAATCAGTAAACCAGAAGACATCCAAACCAAACCTTCGACTCCAAAAACAAATACTCAAACAACATGATTTAGTCGCACCTGCACCTTGTTCTTTCTCAATCCATTATTCAAAAAGCATAAGAACATTCATCATAAACTAACAGATCACATCAAACAGCAGCACAAATAATCATGAATCATCACTTAAACTGCGAATGATGTTCGTAACCTGCTGTTGTAACATAAACATCAGTAGTATACGTTCTAGGGTTACCACAGCCATGATCAAACAGTAGCTTTGAACACAAACCCTATCTTATTGATATAGTCACGATGATATAATCATCATCATCACCATGATGACTGTGAAGATACCTGCTGTTTATGTAGAACGTACCAGTTCTTCTTTAACTGCTTTTAAGCGACTTCATAATACCATCACAAACTTGAAAAATACTTGCTGCCTTACTACTGCTCTAGCTATAACTTCTTCGATTGTCATACTATTTTGTTACTTCTTTGTTACTGAAAACACAAAACACAAAACAACAAAAAGATATATATATCTGCTTCAAAAATCTTCTTCTTGAACATAAACCCTAAATGTTTAGGTTTCTTTTGTTGTTTTAAGAGCAACGGGACAATCACCAACAAATAGCCATACTTATCTGTTTTGCTGTTGTTGTTGTTATTAAACGCCTTTGAGATTTATTTCAAACAACAACATCACGTTTCTTTATTGTATGATTTGGCATCTTTATTATTAACGTGTAAAGAACAAAACTTTCAAGCAAGATTACCGCCAAGCTGCTACATTCTTTATTCCTACTTGGTTCATCATTAATCAAAGATTAACTCACCAAAGCCATTAGGGACAATCATAGAATACATTTCCTGTTTTTATTGATTAGGGTTTGTAAAAACCCTAATTGTCATTAGATCGTGCAACCACCAAAAATAACAAATTTTACATCTTTTCTTCAAGAACATGATACCCGAAATACCTTGTAATCCTAAATCGAGAGCAACTTGGCTCTGATACCACTTGTTGGATCGTTTACTGAATAGATCTTAACCTTTAGCTTGTAAAGGGTTTGTTCCCTTAGATAATTCTAAAGCAACAATAATGAAACTTGATTTTGAACACTATTGATTATGCGGAAACTAATCAATAATGCTAAGAAGAACAATATTAAGAATCACAAAAGAACTTTATATTATCACTTGAATCTGCCTAGGTTATAGATTACAAAGACTATGATTGCTAATAGATCTCTATTGATCTGTGTAGAACTATATCTACTAACTATGCATAGGGTTCCTTTTATAGACTAAAGAAACCCTAATGGGCTTTACAAAAACGGCGTATAAAGGGATAATGCATATCCTTTCATAAGATATTCTTTGCATAATCTCATAAACGGTACTAACTATTTTATACTAACGGTACTAACTATCTGATCAGTACTAACATTTTGTACTGTCGGTACAAATTACAACTAACGGTACTAAATAATATAACTAACGATACTAAGTCAAGAATTCATAATTCCCAACAATCCTCCCCTAAACATGATTGTTGAACTTGTTTAACTTCATGTTTCTTTAGTGTAAACATCTTGTAGACCAGGAGGATGTATCCAAACACTCTGTCAAATCTTGATCTGATCTTTGATAATTTTGACATCTTCAGCTATCCATTTTTATCTGCAACATATCTTCTCAGCAACACAGCAACATCCAACTAAGTTGGCTTTTAGTTTTGATAACGAGCCATTAATGGATTTGATATTCCTTTACCAGTAGCCGTTTGCTCTGAGATAGCCAATTCTTCATTGTAAACAATAAGGTGAATTGATAACCTTATAGTTTTAAGTAAACTATCAACTATCAACGGATTTGATTTGTCTTTACCAAAAGCCGTTTGCTTTTGGACTAGTCAATGCTTCATTGCCATAACATGGTGCACTGATAACCATATAGTTTTTAGCAAACTATCAGCTATCAACAGATTTGATTAGTCTTTACCAGGAACTGTTTGATCCTGGACTAGCCAACTCTTAACTATGAAGCAAGGTGAGTTGAGAACCATACAATTTTTGGTAAATTGTCAACCATCGTTATTAAGAATCAGATTGTTTAGATCTAATATCCAGGATAAACAATAACAATGATAACAATTATGCAGCGAAATATAATGAAGACAATTTTGTTATTGAACAAGGTTTTTCATTCAAACATTTCCTCTTTCCCCAAACACAATCTTGGGGCTACACCAACTAACTATCTAACTATGGTGTACACACACACACCTTTTACTATTCGACTCTCATCAGTCGACTCTGCTATCTATAAAACATATGTCTATGATCTCTTTATATAGGGAGAGATCATGATTTACAAAGGAAGTAAATTAATATGATAAGGAAACTATTTAAACTAATTAAATACTTTCTAATTATGATAAGGCAAACTATTTTAAATAATTAAATACTTTCATTAATATGATAGAAACTATTTAAACTAATTAAATATCTTTCCTAATCTTATCTTGTAAACTTTGGACAATCTTCATAATTCTCCACCAGCTTGTAGAATTCTGATTTGCTAGATTTAGTCCTTATGTTTCATTTTTTTATTTATTTTGTCTCATCAAATCTAGAATCCCAACAGTTGTCACATATGATTTTAGTAGGTTTAGTTGGGTTTTTTTTAGCCACTAAGGATAAAACTAATGAAATCCTTAAAACATTCATATCAGGCATAGATAATCTAATAGACCTTAGGGTGAAAGTGATTAGATATGACAATGAGACTGAATTCAAGAATAGGGCCATGAATCAGTTATGTGAAATGAATGGTATTAAGAGAGAATTTAGTGTTGCTAGGACTCCACAACAAAATGGAGTAGCTGAAAGGAAAAATAGGACACTAATAGAGGTTGCTAGGACTATGTTAGCTGATTTAAAATTGGCCTACAACTTTTGGGGCCTGAGGGTAGTTAATACTTGCTTGTTATGGTCCAAAACTAGAGTATAGTTAAACAAGCCTCACTACAAGACCCCCTATGAACTTTTTCTAGGTAGAAAACCTGCCTTAAGCTTCATAAGACCATTTGGGTATCTTGTTACAATCCTTAATACCATAGATCACCTAGGTAAATTTGATGGAAAGGCTGATGAAGGGTTCTTTATAGGATACTCTACCAATAGCAAAGCATTTAGAGTATTTAACAGTAGAACTAGGATAGTAGAAGAGAACATGCATGTACAAATTAGTGAAAATACATCTAACATTGCAGGAAGTGGACCTAATTGGATTTTTTGATATAGATGCACTAACAAATTCTATGAACTATAAGCCAGTTATTGCAGGGAATCAGTCTAATGGTAATGCATGTACAAAAGCATGTGCTGATGTAGGTAAAGCTAGAGTGGAGACAGTACCTGGAAAATATTACATACTGCTACCATTATGGACTTAAGATCCACCATTCTCTTCTAGTCTAAAAGATTCTCCTGATGTTGGATTCAAACCATCAGGGGAGGAAAGAGGAAAACAAGGATGCTGAAGAACCAGAGATGAAAGTGGTAACCCAGTGATGAGGTGAAAGAAATTAATCAAGAAAGATGCAAGTGTTAACACATAAACATATTAATACTGTTAGTTCCAACTGTTAATTCTGCTAGCATAAAGGATAATTTTGTTGATGGAATATAGTCTATGGATGTGATGATGATCCAAATATACCTGATTTGGAAGAAAAGATGATGATGAAGATGTTGGTGCAGAGGCTGACATGAACAATTTAGATGCATTTATGCCTGTCAGTCCTATTCCAACTACAAGAATACACAAAGATCATCTAGTTGACTAAATCATTGGAGACTTGAATTCAGCACCTCAAACAAGAAGAATGACAAAGAATATGAAAGAACATAGTTTGTTTAGTTCAGTTCAACAAAGAACAAACCATAAAGACTTTCAAAATTGCTTGTTTGCTTGTTTTTTATCACAAGAACCCAAGAAGGTAATCCAAGCATTTAAGGATCCAAGTTGGATAGAAGATGTGCAAGATGATCTTCTACAATTCAAATTACAAAAGGTTTGGACCCTGGTGGATTTACCAAACGGCAAAAGGGCCATAGGCACTAAATGGGTTTACAGGAACAAGGAGGATGAAAGAGGCATTGTGATAAAGAACAAAGCAAGATTGGTTGCTCAAGGGTACACACAAGAAGAAGGGATTGACTATGATGAAATTTTTGCCCTTGTTGCCAGAATTAAAGCAATTAGGCTATTCTTAGCCTATTCCTCATTTAAAGACTTTATGGTGTACCAAATGGATGTCAAGAGTGCTTTTCTTTATGGTAAGATTGAAGAGGAAGTCTATGTTTGTCAACTACCAGGATTTGATGATCTAGACTTCCCTGATAGAGTTTACAAAGTAGAAAAGGCTCTCTATGGATTGCATCAAGCTCCCAGAGTTTGGTATGAGACATCGTCTACTTATTTGTTAGAAAATGGGTTTCAGAGAGGACAGAAAGACAAAACTTTGTTTATCAAGAGGGACCAAGGTGATATTATGATAGTACAGGTATATGTAGATGATATCATTTTTGGGTCTACAAAGAAGAAGTTATGCATAGAGTTTGAGAAGATGATGCATAAGAAGTTTCAGATGAGTTTTATAGGTGAACTCACCTTCTTCCTAGGACTGCAAGAGAAGCAGAAGGAAGATGGAATTTTTATAAGCCAAGACAAGTATGTGACTGAGATTTTGAAGAAAATTGGCTTTAGTGATGTCAAAATAGCAACACACCCATGGAAACCCATAAGCCTTTGCTCAAAGATGCAGATGGTGAAGATGTAGATGAACACATGTATAGATCAATGATTGGCTCATTGATGTATCTTACTTCTTCAAGACCAGATATAATGTTTGTTGTATGTGTATGTGCCAGATTCCAAGTTAACCCTAAAGTGTCACATCTTTATGCTGTGAAAAGAATTTTTAGATATCTTAAAGGTCAACCTAAATTAGGCCTTTGGTATCCTAAGGATTCACCTTTTGACTTGGTGGCATATACTGACAGTGACTATGCAGGAGCAAGCTTAGATAGGAAGTCCACAATAGGAGGTTGTCAATTCCTAGGGTGTAGATTGATTTCATGGCAGTGCAAGAAGCAGACTGTGGTTGCTAATTCCACAACAGAGGCTGAATATGTAGCTGCTTCAAGTTGTTGTGGCCAAGTGCTTTGGATTCAAAATCAATTGCTGGATTATGGGTATAACTTTATGCATACAAAGATCTATATTGATAATGAGAGTACTATATGCATAGTTAAGAACCCTGTTTTTCATTCAAAAACAAAGCACATTGAGATTAGACATCACTTTATCAGAGATTCCAATGAAAAGAAGCTAATTCAAATGATCAAGATTCATACTGACAAGAATGTTGCAGATTTGCTTACAAAAGCATTTGATGTAAGTAGATTTCAATATCTGATTGCTAGTATTAGAATGCCTATCTTATATTAAGTACCCCATGATTTAAGGAAATAGTGAGCATAAAAGAATTTGACCCTGTGACAGTTGTGAGTTGAATAACAGAAAAGAGAGCTCTGTGTGGACAAAAAACACGACACAAAGAGAATTATCGAGCTAAAGTATTGAACGAGACATAGAAATAGACAAAGTAGATTTCGTAAAGGCTAACAATTAATTTAAGAGAAATCAAAAAATAGACAAAGAGGATTATGAGCTAAAAGAATTTGACTAGAGAACATCAAAATACAGACACGAGCGAGAATTGTGAGCTTAAAGAAATTAAAGAGAAATAAAAAACAGGCGAGAGAATTGTACAGCTAAAAAGAATTAAGAGCAAATCAAAAATAGACAAAGAGATATTATGAGCCTATAAAAGAATTAAGAGAAATCAAAAAACAGACAGAGAGAATTTGTAAGTTAATATATTAATTGATACTGGCCCTATGCTGATTAGAAAGAATGCTGATTAGAAAGGAATTGGAGTTAATGCTGGTGATTCAAAGTTAATGCTGCTAGACATAAACTTACTGCTGCTAGAGAAAGTTAATGCTGCTACGCATAACTTACTACTGTTGGTTGTAAGTTAATGCTGTTATGCTTAATTTACTACTGAGTTACTACTGCTGGGTTACTTACTATTGCCAGTTGAAAAGTTAATGTTGCTAGGCATAACTTACTACTGCTAGCGAACGTTAATGCTGTTGAGGGTATTTTCATAAATAATTCGATTAAGGGTTTCATTCAATCATTTAATCGATTTAAATCTTTCATATACTCTCTAATCATAAACCCTAACTCAATTTCATCATTTAATATCAAAACCCATCACAATGTCTGCTCTAAAGTTTGCTGATTCACATAACATGGTCGTGTTCTTAGCTAAACCCACTGAAAGTGAAGGGTTTGAGCAAATTGTAGATTTCTTGAATGTGAATCCTATCAAATATGCATTAACGGTTAATCCTACAATTTATACTTCATGTATTGAGCAGTTTTGGGCTACTGCAAAGGTAAAAACTGTTAACGGAGAAGTTCAGTTGCACGCCCTAGTGGATATGAAGATGGTGATCATCACTGAATCCACAATAAGGAGAGATCTTCAACTGGAAGATGCTGAAGGTACTCATTGTCTACCCAATGCCACTATTTTTGAGCAGCTTACACATATGGGGTATGAAAAACTTTCTTAGAAACTTACATTTTACAAGGCTTTCTTTTCTCCTCAATGGAAGTTTTTGATTCATACTATTTTGCATTGCCTAAGTGCTAAGTCTACTACATGGAACGAATTTAGTAGCACTATGGCCTCTGCAATAATTTGCTTAGCCACAAACCAGAAATTCAACTTTTCTAAGTATATCTTTGAAAGTATGGTGAAGAATGTGGATAGTAGTGTTAAATTTCTAATGTATCTAAGGTTTGTGTAAGTCTTTATGAATAAACAAGTTGGTGATATGTCTACTCATGATGAAATATTTGTTACACCCTCTCACACAAAGAAGGTATTTGGTAATATGAATAGGGTTAGGAAAGGATTTTCTGGAGCAGTTACACCCTTATTTTCGACCATGATGGTTCAAGCTCAAGAGGAAATGGGTGAAGGTTCAGCTATCCCGAATGATCCCCATCACATACCCATCATTCAACTATCAACATCACAACCTTAGAAGAAACAATCAAGGAGAAAACAGAGAAAAGACACTAAGATTCCTCAATCCAGTGGTCCTACAGAACCTATAGCAGATGAGGCTGCCAATGAGGATAATGTACCTACACAGTCCAATGACCCACCTCTCTCAAGAGTTAACACACTTGGAAGTGGGGAGGACAGACTGAAACTTAAGGAATTGATGGACCTTTATACAAAACTGTCTGATAGAGTTCTTGACTTAGAGACAACAAAGACTGCTCAAGCAAAGTAGATTGCTAGTTTGAAGAAGAGAGTCAAGAAGCTGGAAAGGGAAAGGAATTCAAAAACTCTAGGGATGAAAACATTATTCAAGATTGGTAGATCTGCCTAAGTTGTTTCCTCTGAAGATGAAGGTTTGGGTGATCAGAAGGATGCATCCAAACAGAGGAGGAAAATAGATGACATTGACAAAGATGCAGAGGTTACTTTAGTTAATGAAACTCAAGGGAGGTATGATGATGCTCAAATGTTTGATACAGATGTTTTTAATGGTGAAGAAGTGTTTGTTGCAGAGCAAAGTGAAAAAGTCATTGAAGAAGTAGTTAGTACTGCTGAAGTTAGTGCTGCTGCAACAATTACTACTGAAGAGATCACTTTAGCTCAAACACTTGCAACTTTGAAGAGTGAAAAACCAAAAGTTGATAAGGATGTTAGTCAAAACTAGAGCAGGGTACAACTAAACCAACAGCTACACCAACAACTGCTACTACAAAAGGATTTCTTCTTCAAGAGCCAAGTGAAACAAGATCAACAACAAGAACAACAACAAAAACAACAACAACACCAATAACATCTTCAAAGGATAAGGGTAAAGGAATCATGGTTGAAGAACCTTTGAAGATGAAGCCCAAAGATCAAGTCCTCTTTGATGAATAAGAAGCTATAAGACTACAAGCTTAATTTGATGAGGAAGAGAGGATTGCCTTAATTATACAATGGAATGATATTCAGAATAAGGTGGAAGCTGACTATGAATTAGCTCAAAGGCTGCAAGCAGGGGAACAAGAAGAGTTGACAATTGAAGAAAAGTCTAAGTTGTTTCAACAACTCTTGGAGAAAAGGAGGAAGCACTTTGCAGCTAAGAGAGCAGAAGAAAGGAGAAGTAAACCACCTCCCAAAGCTCAACAAAGAAGTATCATGACTACTTATCTAAAAAACATGGCAGGATAGAAGCCCAAAGATTTGAAAAACAAGTCCTTTGCCAGTGTTCAAGAATTATTTGAGAATGCTATGAAAAGGGTAAATACATTTGTAGACATGGATACAAAATTGGTAAAAGGCAGTGAGATAAGAGAAGAAGAAAGCAGTTCTAAAAGAGCAGGTGATGAGCTAGAATAAGAGCCTACAAAGACGCAAAAGGTGGATGATGATAAAGAGAGAGAAGATCTTCAACAATGCTTTGAGTTTGTTACAGAAGAAGATGTTGCAATTGATGTTATACCCCTAGCTACCAAGCCTGCACCTATTGTAAATTTCTAGATTCATAGAAAAGGAAGGAAGGGCTATTATGAAATAATGAGAGCTGATGGAAGTGCCAAGACATACTTATTGTTTAGTCAACTGCTCAAAGAGTTTGACAAAGAAGACTTGGAAAATCTATGGTAGTTGGTTAGAGCTAAGCATGGGAATACAAGGCCAGAAGAAAGCTATGAAAGAGTGCTATGGGGTGATCTAAAAACTATGTTTGAACATAATATAGAAGATGAAGTATGGAGAAGTTTATAAGGAAAGAAAGTATTGCTTTAGAGGTTATTTGATTCATGTGGAGTACACTTTGTGAGATTTAAAGATATGCATGTCTATATGATAGTAGAGAAGAGATATCCTCTTACACCAGCAACAATCACTGATATGCTAAATAAGAAGCTGAAATCTGATTATTGGAATGAAATGTGTTATCAGCTTCTTAAGCTTATGAAAAAACAGCTCAAGAAACAGTGAAGTGTTTGGAAGCATCCTCCTGCTAATTATGAAGCTTTTAATGAAGAAACTTAAGATTTTGAAGATAAATATCAAGTTTAGGGGAGGATTGTTGGGATTAAAAGCCTCTTGATGTTGTTTGGAAGTTACTACTGCTAAATGGAAGTTAAGACTGTTAAGGTATTAGTTACTGCTGCTAAGTAGAAATTAGTGCTATTAGTAATCTTAATGAAAAATATGCTAAGTAGTTAGTACTGCTAGTTACTACTGCTAGTGTAAGTTACTACTGCTAGTATATGTTACTACTGCAACTTACTACTGCTAGTGTAACATAGTACTGCTGATGAAGATTGAAGAAAACTGTCTAAGTAGTTAATGCTACTTGTACATAGTTAGTGCTGCTGGTATAAAAGTTACTACTGTTGGTGTAAAAGTTACAACTGCTTGAATTTTACAACTGCTGGAAGAGTTTATGCTGACAGAGAAGAGATTAAAGACTTATCAGTGAAAAGATAAAGATTGCTTATGTGATAAGTATGAGATATTTTTGTAAAAGATACATATAAGTTATTTGTTTAGAAGATCATGATAACTTAGGAAATTATTGTAAGCCGGTTAAGACTCCTTGGTGTATAAAAGGAGGTCTTAGGGCATAGAGTTAGACATCTAGAAATCGTTTTGTCTTGATATCAATATAGCTTCAAGGTTTTGTAACCCTAACACTATTAAGAGTGTTCGTATTATATTGAGGCTGAAAGTTTGATAAACTGTTTGTTATTAATCTTATTTATTACTATTTCTGAAATTCTTCTTAGTATCATTGACTAGATTCTGCATAGTCTTTGATATTCACAATCAAAGTTTCTATCATAGTTGTTTTGGATTTATTCAATACAACTTAGGCTTATACAAGCTAAGCAAGATCTATTCTATTGTGATCAACACTAAAGTCTTTTCTACTTCTTCCAGGTAAGTCACGGGCGGTGTGTATTCCTTAAATGACAGTAGGGTTTGTGTGGTACTCTTAGGGCTTGTAACTCCTACCTCATTATCCATCGTACTTAGACTATCTACATGCTCATCATAATCTAACCATGCCATGCACCTAGGTACCTGTACCCTAACTATATCATCCCCAACTATTTGAGCATTTATATTTGCTATTGTTTCATCAGAAATAGCGCTTGTTGGGTTGCTACATTTTTTTATCATATTAGGCACAATTCTCTATGGCATACCATGCTCCTATATCACTAAACTTCCTAAGATCCCCTTCTGTTATCAAATTGATGATATAACGGGATAACAAGTCAAGATGTTTAAGAAAGATTTCAATTAGGGTCCATATACTAAGGCCATGATTCGGTACTTTTCGGATTATGTCTTTGAAACGAGTCCACGAATTGTAGGTAGATTCATCTTGATGTTGTTGGAACACCAAGAGTTGATTACGGAAGAATACATCAAACCTACCTACGCTAGAATAACCATACCTATTCATTATAATTTACAAATGTTACGAACAAAGGGCAGAAAGAAAAAGATAGACTACAAGAAAGCTAATGACAGGAATTAAAATCTCACTGGAAAGGATTCAAGCAAGTAGAACTAAGCTAAACTATGATCAAAACCTAACTATTCCCTAGGCGGCGGCGCCAAAAACTTGATGCGGTTGTCGTAGGACTTCTACACAAAGTTTTACAACTCCCTAGGCAGAGCACCTAATCATTGTAGTAGTAGTATAGGCAAGACTCGGGAGGTTGTTATTGTTCACTTGAGGAATAGGTTAGGAAGGCTTGATCATGATCTAATAGAATTCTATGGGTTGAGAGAAGATTATTTTTATGTTTTTATGTTTATAGGAAAGCAGGTAAAATCATATATTTGAGAGGAGGTTTGGTTTTAGCTATTAAACTAAATATAATCTAAACTAATGGTGATAAGAATAAGATAAAAGACTGTGTTTATTTAATCATGTATTACTCCCTAGATTGATTCTCCTAGTGTTTTTGCCTTGTCACACTTGTGATGATCTGTGTAATTATATCCCAAGTCATGAACGAATTACATGAACCCGCCGTCTACTTAGTATTCTGTTAGAGCAACGCACCTGTAAGGTAGTATGAAGACTATTACAAGTCCCCTAAGAGTATACTAAGTGCATGTGAAATATATTAAGAGTGGATCATACATATTAGGGGGCAAGGTAGTATGAAGACTGTTACTTGATGGTATCCTTTCTATACAATTATGTTTTCCTAGACATATCAATAGCGATGCAGACAAAAGCTGGTTTTCTAAGACCTAACATGCACATCCATCATAAGAAGTAACACCACTAAGATCTACATTCTAGGTTTTATACAATCATAAATAAACAAAATAGGAGGCTTAGCCTAGCATGTTAATAAAGCAAGAACATAGATGAATCAAACAACATATAGACATATTGAATGATTAAATAAACCTTACTTGATTAAAACATGAGTTGGAGGAAGTACAATAGGGTTTTTAGGCCCTAAAGTCGTCCCTAACAGCTGCTAAACGAACTAGGGTTCATACCCTCTTTTTATTCTAAAGTTACACACCTAAAACCCTAAATTCGGGTTTGTATATATAGGAAAAACATTGTGACGACGTAACGTTTTAATCGTGACGCCGTCATGAAAGAGAATATTCTAGATAATGGGTTGGGTCATGTGCTCTGACGCCGTCGTGGGATCTTATGACGCCGTCTTGATCATCATTATGATGGCCTCACGTTGTATTTTTGACGTCGTCTCCAGCCACTGTAGAGAAATTCTTGAGCAATGTTGGTGTAGGTCCGTAGTCTTGTCTGTTTCTTCTCCAAATGAGCCCAAGTCACGTGTATTTCCTCCAAATGCCTTCCAAATGCAAAATACCTGAAAAGGAACGATTAAGTACCTATTTTGGGCATAAACACACGATTTAAGGGGTTAAACTACCCCGAAAAAGTGTATAAAATGACACCTCATCAGATGTCAATGCTGAAGAAATCAACACCGATCAAGCAGAATATGCACCGTTTAAAGAATACGAATTTCTCAATCGTTTTGCTCCACCGGGAACAGAAGTTGTTGAGTCTTCCTCACGCAATATTGATACTTTAAACATGCATACATTCTACAAAAGACACCGTTCCGATTATTATTAGACTAAAAACCATCCGCTAGAACAACTTTGTGGAAATCCATCAAAACATGTGCAAACAAGATGACAACTTGCTATAGATCCTGAGATGTGCATGTTCGCTCTCACCGTGAGTAAATCCAAACCAAAGAACATCAAGGAATCAATGGCTAATCACGCATGGATTAAAGCAATGCAGGAAGAGCTCATCAATTAGACAGACTCAACGTCTAGGAACTTGTTGACAAACCTTTTGGAAAGACAGTGATTAATCTAAGGTGGTTATGGAAGAAGAAGAAAGATAAAGACAATACTGTTATTCGTAATAAAGCACGACTTGTAGCTAAGGGATATCGTCAGGAAGAGGGGATTGCTTTTTAAGAATCTTTTGCACTAGTCGCTCGATTGGAAACTGTTCAAATTTTCGTTGCCTACGCTGCACACAAATCATTTACTATCTACCAGATGGACGTGAAAACGACTTTTCTTAACGGTCAACTGAAGGAAGAAGTATATGTAAAACAGCCAGATAGTTTTGTTGATCCAGATGATCCAAAAAAAGTCTACCGCCTTAGGAAAGCACTTTATAGATTGAAACAGGCTCCAAGAGCATGGTATGATGAACTCTCGATATTCTTGATATCCAAAGGTTTATATAAAGGTACTATAGACCCCACTCAATTTACAATAAGATACGAGGAGGACAATCTACTTGTGTAAATTTACGTTGATGACATAATTTTCAGGTCTACAAACCTAAAATATTCTAAATAGTTTGGAAAACTGATGCATAGTAGATTTGAGATGTTCTTAATGGGGGGAATGAAATTCTTTTTAGGACTTGAGATCCACCAACCCCCACGCGGTATCTTTAGAAACCAATCTAAGTATGCTTTAGAGATACTCAAAAAGCATGGAATGGACAAATGTGACAATGTTGATACACCAATGGCTACATCACCTAAGCTGGATGTAGATTTGAGTGGTACACCCGTAGATAAAACAAGATACCAAAGTATGATAGGGTCACTCATGTATGTGACTGTCAGTAGACCAGATCTAGTACAAGCAGTATGTTACTGTGTATGTTATCAAGCAAGACCACCTAAAAAACACCTCAAGGAGGATAAAAGGATCTTTCGGTACCTAAAGAATACCATTAACATGGGACTCTGGTATCTAAAGGATTTTGGTTTTGAACTAACCGCTTTTTAAGACGCTGACCATGCAAATTGTCTTGATACATGCGAAAGCACTTCTGGAGGAATACAATTCCTAGGTGATAAGCTGGTTAGTTGGACGTTCAAGAAGAAGGACTGCACCACAATGTCAACGGCAAAAGCCGAGTACGTGGCGTTATATGCAAGTTGTGCTCAAGTCCTTTAGATGAGAACACAACTTAAGGATTATGGTTTTGACTACAACAAAATACCATTGTACTGTGACTCCCAGTTAGCCATATCCATCTCATGCAACCCAATGCAACACTCCCATACATAACACGTGGTTGTCCATTATCATTTCATCAAGGAACATGTTAAAAATGCTATAGTTGAATTATACTTTGTCAGAACTGAATACCAGTTAGCCGATATGTTTAAGTAAGCTCTTTCAAAAGAAAGATTTAAGTACCGTGTTGGACGACTCTATATGAGATGTTTGACTCTAGCAGAACTGGAGGTTCTGGCAAATAAGACTGCTTAATATATCATTAAACATTAACATGTAAATATTTTTGAGAAAAACAAAATACAAAAATATAAAACCAAGAAAACAAAAATACAAAAATAGAAAATTTCAAAAGAAAATACAAAAATACCAAAAAGAATCTTCTCGACATGTCTATTGGAATTGATAACATTTATGTACCTAGAAATGTCGATTAACATTGACACAAGTATGTAAATGAAGTTCGAGCAGGAGTTCAAACGTTTCAAAACATGTCATTTCTAATTTTCTTAATGGCTTATGTATAAATCAATACATAACCCGGACTTCAAAGAAAGGAAGGTTTATCTCTAAAGATGACTTATCCTAACAACGAGAAGAGTAATTTTCTCATTCTTGAGCTACTTATACAAACATTCAATGACAAAGGAAAGTGTACGCTTTAGTGCGTTTATCCTAAGCGTTAGAAGAGAAGTCTTCTAACATGTGATTTTTCAAAAGTTGCACACATTTTTTCAAGAATGACTCTTTTATGGCAATATTTTACAAAAAGTGATTTAACAATTGGTATCTTTTAAAATTTTGTGTTCAACACTCCCTTCCTCACGGAACTTACAAAGACCATCATTTTTACAAGTGAATCAATTTTTGAGGGGGAGCGCTTTAGAAACCAAAGTATTAATGCTTTTGAATACATCATTTCACAACAATTTTTATGTATTCAAAACATTTAACTATCTTTCATGTGGTGTCTTAGCATAATTTTTGCAAAAAGATTTTCATCAAGATAAATTTTAATCGATGTATCTTTCAAAATTATGTGCTAGACATTCACAAAAGTTTCTTAACACTATAAATGGTACTTCAATGACAAACAGTTTTTAAAGAGTGTGGGTATATCAAAAAATGCACCTGCGATCGAAGCTACATCCGGTATAAAGAAATCAAAAACCGTGCCAGTGGCCTAGTGACCATCCATTTTAGATAGAAACACACTTGGATATAACTTTCTTGTTAGTGCAAATATTATGATATTTAATCTATACGATCTCTTTATGTTTTGGTGATAACAAACATGTAACCTGTAATACATAACGTAAAGTCCGCAAGTTACTCGTAATCACAAATCATCAATGCATACATATCAACAACACTTTATGTCTCAACTCTGCATCAACACCGATATTTGTTTACACCCGATGTAAATCACATAAGGTATGTACAAAAAAATTAAAATTGTAGGATGATCAAAGAAAAATATTTTTTTCTTAACCATTACATTTCTACAAAAGTATTTTTCACAAAAATAAATAAACACAAAATACTTTTTAATAAAAGAAATGTTTTATTTAAATATAAAATTTGAAATCTGGTTTTTTCCCCAAAATAGAAGCTTCTATACTAGATACAACCTTCCCTACAAAAAGACAAAAAAGGGGAGCGGAGTCTAGGCGGCGGCCCCATTATAGGCCTGGCGGCCCCCTTATATATAAGGGACCGTCGGGATCGTCGTTGCCAGACTGTCAGCTTTAAGCTCCTATAAATAGTGGGTCATCTCCAACTGATTTCATAACCATTTTGCACGAATTTCTCTCAGTTCTTTCTCTCTCTAGATCTCACTAAATCTCTCTAAATCTTTAATCATTTAACTTGTTTAATCTTGTTTAAATGTGATCCAATCTTCTACTCTTTCCTTCTTCCCTCAAGTGCAAGAGAAGAACTTCGGTCATCTTCAAGATCCGAAGTTATGTAGTCTAGTTAGTCCATTTGTAACATTTGTTACATATAGATCGAGTCAATGTCTTCCAATCTTTAGTAGTGTGTAGATCCAAATGATGTATATATTTGGATGGGTTGATTGTGGGTTGGTTAGTATTTTAAGCCTTAAAATACATTGGTGAAGTGGTAGATTGGTTCTAGCTAAGATTAGGACTCGACATTTAGCTTAGTGTTGGAAAATAATGTAAGCATGAGTATAAGGTTTTCTCCGCCGAAAGGGAGCTTGTTGATTAGTGAAGTAACTCTCGAGTTGGATACTCGAGGAGTGGAGTAGGGCGAAGAGGAGCTTCGTGACCGAACCACTATAAATCACCGTGTCGGTTTGCATTTTCTTTTACCTTTCGCTTTACTTATTTCTTTACATTTACCGCTTTACTTTTATACTTGCATTGTGCTCATGATTGTGTGAATGGTTGTGTAGATCTTGTTAGTTAAGTTTGTGTAGCTCTTTGTGCCATATATTGTGAATGTGGTTATATTGTTAGAATATGCGTTAGCTATTGTAAACCTATTATAGTTGTAGGATCCCGTTGCTTAATAGATCTTAACCTTTAGCTTGTAAAGGGTTTGTTGCCTTAGATAAATCTAAAGTAACAATGATGAAACAATGATTAACCACTATTGATTACGCGGAATTTAATCAACAATGTAAAGAAGAATATAATCAAAACACTTTTATATTGAACTTAAAATCTGCCTAAGTTATAGATTACAAACTATAATTTGTTATTTGATCTCTATGATCTTCTGTAGAACTATATCTACTAACTATGCCTCTGGTTCCTTTTATAGACTAAGGAAACCCTAATGGGCTTTACAAAACGCGTATAAAGATAATGCATATCTTTTCCTAAGATATCTCATGCATATCTTTAACTCTAACTAATTTTTGCGTAAGCAGACTTAACTATTACATAAACAATATTAACTATTTAATACTGCCAGTACTAACTATGATAAACCTTCTACCAGTACTAACTATTACACTAGCAGAATTAACTACTATACTAACAAAATTAAGTCTGTTATACAAAATTCCTAACAATCCTCTCTTAAACTTGAACATCACTTGTTAACTTCAAGTTTCTTCAGTTGTCTTCAGTTTGGGCTTTTGAGAATTGTATCCAAGCATGTCTTCATGTCCTTAGCTTCTCTTGAATGATGATCTGTTTGATGTTCTTTTAAAAACCAGATCATACTTTGTCTTTAAGTCTTTGTCTTCTCTTCACAGCTACACAGTAACATCCAACTAAGTTGGCTTTATAGTTTTTGGCAAACTACCAGCCATCAACGGATTTAATATGTCTTTACCATGAGTCGTTTGCTATAGACTAGTCAATGCTTCATTGTAGTAACAAGGTACATTGATAACCTTATAGTTTTTAGCAAACTATCAGCTATCAACATATTTGAATTCTCTTTACCAGTAGCCGTTTTCTCTGGAGTAGCCAATGCTTTAGTGCAATACTATGGTGCATTGATTACCATACAGTTTTTGGTAAACTATCAACCATAAACGAATTTGAGAAGTCTTTACCAAATCCATTTGCTTTGAACTAGCCAGTCCTTACGCCTATTAAGCAGGGTGAACTGATAACCATTTGTTGTGTGGTAGTTGCCAACACCCAAACCCTTCTCACTTCCATAATAGTCCACAATTTCCAAAAACATGCCCACTGCTACTGATAACCTCATCACTTTCTAATCCCAGCTTGCTTCTCAATCATCTTTAAGAGTTTATAGCAAACTTCATTCATTTTTCCATCTAGAAGCTTCATTTTCAGCATCACTTAGCAAGCTTCTTTTGACAATGGATATTTTCTATCTGCTAACATATAGATAGTGCATACCTCCAAAGTTAAACAATGTACTTCACTCTTATCATAATATCTCCAACTAACCATCTTTTATTGAAGTGGTAAGCTCCAAATAGCATCTTTAATGAGAGGTGGATCAAACATAGTCTTGAGATCACTCCAAAGCACTCTGTTATAATCATCTTCAGGCCTATTTGTTCCATACTTCTGCATTCTATAAGATCCTCTCTTATGAAGTCTTTGATCATAGCTCCAAAGCTCTTGTAGACTGTATCAGCTCTATTTGCTCTTATTATCTGATAAACACTTCTTTGACCTTGCTGAAATATCTTCCAATTTGCCACACTATTAGATTTTGTAGTCAAAGGAGTAGGATTCATAGCTTCTACTGATTCCTCTTTATCAGTTTCTGAATCTTCTTGTGCACTCTTGTCTATATTTATACCTTTTCTAGCCTTTTGCTTCTTTCTTTTTCCTATTCTTTTTACTAGCTCTTCTTCCTTTACTATAGCAACTTTTTCTCCTATAGCTAGAACATCTTTATCATCAATCCTTTGTTTCTTTGAAGTCTTTATCTAAAGCTCCTCTCCATATCTTTTCAATTTTTCCTTTGTAGCTTCAGGATTTATAGGAACAAAAGTATCAATCTGCTGAACTAACTTATCAAACTCTTCTTTAATTTCTTCAAACTTTAACTTCTTTACCTGTGAAAGCTTCCAAGTTCCTTTATTCTTAAGATAGTTTGACATATAAATTCTTAACTGTGACTGAGTCATAGGTTTGTTTCTCTTTGTCTTAGCTCTTTCCTCTGCAAAGTGTTTCTTTCTTTGATTCACCATATCTACCATTCTTTTAGCAAAATCTTATCCAGGAAAATCTTGTCCCAACACATCTTTTAATAACTCTGAATTTGCTTCTAGCTTGGCTCTAATAGTATCTTAGTCTTCTTCAGTATAAAATTGAGCTTCAAATTAAACTTGAGATTTTCTTTTCTTTTGTTTTTCTGATAAAGCTTCCTTTTTTGCCATTCTTTTAGCTATCATTTTATCTAAATGAATCTGCTTTGCAACTTCTTCATCTAGTTGAGCTTGTAACTTTATAGCCTCTTCCAATCCAGCTTCCTCTTGTCTTAATTGTTCTTTTGTTTTGTGAGTAGCCTGAATATTCTCTTCAGTCATTGGAGCCTTTCCTTCCCTTTGACCCCTTTCACTAGCAGTACCAGAATCAATTTTAGTACTACCAGTACTAACCTTTGATAATGTTTTAGCTGCCTCCAAGATTGTAGGACTGATTTCTTCTTCTTGAGCCTCCCCTAAAGCTTTTGTAGGAGTAACAAAATCTGGTGACTTCTCTTTCATGGATCCCCTAACCAAAGAAACTAAAGGATCATCATCAATATCCTGAATTTTCCTCCCCTGATCCTTTGATTCTTCACCCTCTGATTCAGATATGAGTACTTTCTTGGATTTCCTCTTCAAAGCTGTTTCTAGAGTTTCCACCTTCTTTACCAATTTGAGCACAACATTCCCTAGTGTCTATTTGGTGTCCTTTAATTCTTTCTCTAAAATATTAATCTTGGTCACCAACTTAGGTACAAGTACCATTAATTCCTTGAGTTGCACACTGTCCTCAGCACTGCCTGATGTATTACCTTCAGGAAGAGGTGCTTCATAGGACCTTGGTGGTGAAAAATGAGGTGATGATTGAGTTGGTGAATGATATGGTGGTGAATAAGGTGGTAATTGATATGGTGGTGAATCAGGTGAGTGGGATGTGGATGGTATTGGATCAACAGGTGTGTGATGGGGTTCAGCTGGTTGTGCTAAGCTTTCACCTTAATCCACAGCTGTCCCTGCCAACATAGCAGGCAGCAATGGTACTATATCCCCTGCAAAACCCCTTTTTATGTTTGCAAAAAGCTTTTTGGTCAAAGTTGGGGCTAAATACCTTCCTTTATTTTCAGTTGTAATATCCAAAATAATTTGTAAAAACCTTGGATACATTAAAAATAGAGTTGGGGCTAAATATCTTCAGTTATTTTTAGTTTAGTAATATCCCAAAGAAATTTGTAAAACCTTGGAATTAACATTAACAATTTTGAATTACTCCTAAATTATGAACCCATGTCCCACCAAAAATCATTTTAGAAAAATTATAAACCATATTGCTAGATAGTCAGATTAATGCAGTAGCAATAGTACTACCAAATTGATCCCATCCACCAGACTTAGGGCTTATGCAGTGTAAAATATGATGGATTAAAAATTTCCATTGGGGTGAAAAATTCTTTTTCCAAAAAGTTAATTTACCCTCAGTAACATACCCCAAGGTGGCTAATCCATAATATATTTCAGCATCAAATAAATTATGTATTCCGGTTGCATCTGCCAATTGAAGTTTACTTCTGACAGATGCCTCAGTAATACTATACTCTTTAGAGTCTATAGATGCTACTAATTGTTGAGTCTCATTAGCAAGTGTTTTGACCGTGGCAGTTTGCCAGAACTGTTTGACTAGGGAGTCATAGATAGTAGGATTATGAGTTAAGGCATACCTGAGAGATGTACCTTATAAAAAATCTACTACCTCAGTGAAACCAACACTTTCATTTGGTTTCTTCAGGAAAGCGACCATATTATGCTTGTCGGAGTACTTTAGATTGGCCATATGAACTCGTTGATGAACAGAAATCGTAAGAATGGAAAATCTAATCCTGGGTTTGATTTTGATGCGAGTGAATTACTAAGTGCTGGTAGAGAGAGGGAATTGAGTTTCTATTGATGAATAACAAGGTTTCTTATTGGACCGTGTGTAAAAGAAGTTTCTTTAGAGTAAAGAAAGATATTTTATTGAAGAAAGTGTAGTAATTATCCAAATAGAAAACCTATGTACGCGCCGTAAAAATCTCTAACGGTAATATAAAAATGAAGAAAAGTCAATTTTCCCTCATCAGCACCAACGGTCATCTACCAGTATTAAAATTGTCCTACCCAAGTACTAATATAGTCTACAAAATTAACATATAGACTACCAATTTAACGTATAGTCACCATAATTAACCTTAAGTCCAAGAATTAACAACTAGCTACTAAATAAACCTTGTATACTACCAGAAATAAACTATACTACTTCGTTCTTCTTACAGACCATAATTGATTTTATTTGCCAGGACTGCCAATCTATCCATCCTCAAAATCCAGCTTATCCTGAAAGAAGTTTAGCGCAAAATAAAGATAATATAGCTATGAAATTGAACTACAATAACCTGTCTATCACATAAATACCTGCAGTACTAATCGAAAAATTAGTACTACAAACTAACTTTACAATATTTTACCTCCCCTCAAATGTAACTACAGATTTAACAGTTCCAAAGGCCTAACCACCAAAAAGTTAAACCTGTATAACACATCAAAAGTCCTTTTGGTGAGAAGGTCTGCAACATTTGGAGTCAGTGTGAATCTTGAGAACATCTATCAATCTCTTCTCATAACAATCCCTTATGAAGTGATGTCGAATCTCAATGTGCTTGGTTCTTGAGTGATAGACTGGATTCTTGATAACACAGATGGTACTCTCATTGTCAATATGGATTTTGGTGTTCATAAAGTTAAAGCCATAATCCATCATTTGGTTTTGTATCCATAGTACTTTCCCACAACAATAAGCAGCTGCAACATATTCTGCCTCAGTAGTAGAATTTGCCACAATTGTTTGCTTCTTGCACTGCCAAGATATGAGTCTTCTACCAAGAAATTGACATCCACCAGTTGTTGATTTCCTGTCAAGGCTTGCACCTGCATAATTACTATCTGAGAAAGCTTCTAGTTCAAAAAGGGAATCCCTAGGATACCATAACCCTAGTTTGGGTTGATGTTTGAGTTATCTAAAGATCCTCTTGACAGCATGTAAATGGGAATCTTTTGGAGTGACTTGAAACCTTGCATAGGCACAGACAACAAACATGATGTTTGGCCTTGATGCAGTCAAATACATACGGGAACCAGATTCATTGAAAAGATGAACAATGTGGGGGTGAACGAGAGGGCTGTATTCATGCACATCTCCTGTACACCCATCTTCATCTTTAATCAAGTTTTGTTTGACTCAATAGGAGTAGTAGCTGTTTTAATGGAGCAGAAAATCAAACTTCTTGAGAAATTCCAGCTCATACTTGTCTTGACTAATGAAGATTCCATCAGGTTGTTGCTTCACCTGTAGTCCCCAAAAAGAATGTAAGCTCTCCCATGGAGCTCATCTGAAATTCTTTGTGCATAAACTTCTTTAATCAAATACATTACACATAGACTTCTTAGTAAGAGGAGCGTCACATAAAAATGTCAACCACATAGTCTTGGACCAAACATAATAGTCACTCTTATTCTTCTTGATAAATAAGGTTTTTGATCCTATGGTACGCCGCAATCTTCTAAACCATTCTCCAACCAGGAATAGAAGAGAGTGTCTCATACCAAGCTGCTAGGATCTTATGTAAGACCATAAAGAGCTTTGGAAACCACCTTATAGACCTTGTTTTGGATGAGCAGTGATCAACAAAGCCTGGATGGTGATGAACATACACCTCTTCTTCAATTGTGCCATAAAGAAAAGCACTTTTAACATCCATTTGATAGACAAGAATCCCTTATATGATGCAAAGCTAAGATACAGCCTTATTGCCTCTATTCTGCAACAGGTGCAAAAACCTCATCATAGTCTATTCCTTCTTCTTGTCTATGACCTTGAGCTACAAGTCTAGCTTTATTCTTCACAACAATGCTTCTCTCATCTCTCTTGTTTATGAAAACCCACTTAGTGCCAATTTCCTTCTTTCCAAACGGTAAATCCACAAGTATCCAAACCTGCTGTAACTTGAACTAGAGTAATTCCTCTTGCATTGCTTCGACCCAACTTTCATCCTTTAAGGCTTGTGATATAGTCTTGGGTTCTTCTTAAGAGTGAAAACATGCAAACAAACAGTTCTGTTGATCCTTATGATTTGTTCTGTTTTGTTTGTGAATGTAACTTACTAAGGCTTGTTGTGCTGAAGAAGCCCTTTGAATCTTTCCTCTTGTTTGATCTACTGATGAAGGATCTCCTAGAATTTGTCCTTTTGGATGATCCTTATGAATTCTGAGTGTGGGAATAAGACTGACAGCAATGGTGTTATCCATGTTGTTGAAATCAGCCATTGCACCCACATCTTCATCATCATCATAAGCTCCATTGAATATTCCATCATTTGGGAGAGTATCAGTAACATCTTCCAAGTCAGACATATTTGGATTAATAGGTAAATCAACATTAGGGAGAGTAGATGCATCAATAGGTGTTTTGCCTCCAAGATATACAAATAAGAATTCATCACATCCCCGCCCGCCCGAGCAGTTGTACCTATGAAGTAGATACTAGCAGCACTAACAAATGGGTGTGTATAGACCTATCAGTACCTAACAGATGATCCTAACGCAGTACTAACAAATGGCCTAACAGTACTTAGTTGATTAGTACTGGTAGCCTGAGCTGCCTTCTTTTGTGATGCAATTCTCCTCTTATCTTCTTCAAAGGCTTGTCTTGATTCATCATTCATAGCATTAGCAACCACTTCTTGAGTAATCATCATCTCAAGTTCATCTTGCCAGACTTGTTCATCTTCTGGCATCTGATGTTGTCCTTCCTTATCAAAAACATCTTCTGAAACTTGTATACACAGGGGGCCCTTTCTGGAAAGTATTTTCATAAGGTTTTAGTTCATTGGTGACCTGTGAACAAACATCCTTTACTGGAATCCCTGTCTTTATGAGGATGTAGTGAAGCAATATGTATTCCTGAGTAGGTCCTTTATCTTTTCCTGATGAACCTGCAACATAAGAATCTTGTATACCTGCATTTACAATAACCTGATTTTCTACACTAACAGGAATATATTTCATTGTAATTGGTGAGAAACATCAAATCAAACATCCAATTTAGGACCAGTTCCGCCTTGACTTTTTTTTGAGTTGATCTAAGAAAAATAATGTGCTGATCCCTTCTATTCTATACCCCTTTTGGTCGTTTTGTTGTATACTATAAAGAGGCTTAACACTACTAGAGTAGAAGTATCCAAGCAAATAACCTCATATCAATACCCATCAAACTATGCCTAAGGAATCTACGGTGTTTTTCAAAATAGTCAAAAAAAGGGGGCACCCAAAAGGTCTCAAAAAACTAATACTAGGTGATTTACACTATTAATAAGTTTCATAAGGTGTCTTATTTTGAGGTTTGGTCACTAATACCCTTTTAAGTACATAGCAAACAGTATTAATTGCCTCTGCCCAAAATGGGATAGGTATCTGCTAACATAGTTCTAGCTGCCTCAATTAGGGTCCTATTTTTCCTTTCTGCAACACAATTTTGCTGTGGGAGTTTCTAGCAACACTAAACTCCATTTTTTGATTCCTTTCTTAGCAACCACAGATTCATTCATAACATAGTTCTTAACTCTGTCCCATATCACATCTAATGATTTATAACCAACATATGGTATGATAATTATTTTTCTACTAATCCTTATGATAGGATTACAAAGGATTTCAGATGTTTCATCCTTTGTAGCTAAGAAAAATACCCAACTAAATCTGCTGAAATTATCAGTCACAACCAAGTAGTACCTTTTCTTGTTGATGCTTTCTATAGAGACAGGTCTAAATAAGTCTATGTGAAGTAATTCTAGGGGCTTTCTGATGATTATATCTATCTTGGCCTTACAGAGGCCCTTATGTCATGCTTACCCTTCTTGCAGGCAACACAATGTGGTCCCCATGATACAAAAACTGTTTTTAAAACGTAGACCTCTAAACTAGGTGACCTTTAAACAAGTTTTAATTTTATATTTTTGAAATTTACATGACCTAATCTCCTGTGCCATAATTTAGACTCATCTGCTGTTGCATTTGCATATAAACAAGTTATACCTGCCAAAGAAACAATGGTTCTATAAAATCAAGCTGTACACACCTCTTTTCTAGGATCTGTCTAAAGAAAACTTGACTTTCATCGAAGAAAGCTTAAAGCTAGGAGACAAGAATAAGGCATTCAGACTCATAAGAGACGACTATTTTTCTGTCACATTGTGAGAGCAGAGAAAAGTATTAAACTTAAGTTCATTATTTACAAAGTAAACATCATCAAATTCTAAATTATCATTTTTTGATTTTAACCTTTACCCGTTATTTTACCTCCTTTTGGGATCACTTTTTAAAAGCCCAACAACTCAAACGGTTAACGTGGCAAAGCCCTATTGAAATCCTTCATATTATGAAAGATAAGCTTTGTTGCCCCAGTCTAAGGCTAGAGCGAACCACTAACCACCACTCTTTAACTGCAAGATCCCTGTAACAAGATCCTGGATTGGGCCCTGCACAAAAGATAAGAGAATTAGTATCTCTTAGGGATCCAAGTCAATACTGACTTGGAAACCCCTTTTGGGTCTACATACTCAAACTTCTTGAGCATGTAAGAGCCATTATATTTGTACACATAATCCTGGTAATTCATTTTTGGCCTTCATACCCATTTATCCTTCTTAAGGACATTTTCCACCTTACCCTTACTAACTACTACCCTTGTCCCAACAGTAGTCATGTTTTTAATCCCAAAAGTTTTCACATCTGGTTTTAAGCCTTTGGGTCTATAAACTGGTTGGGTAAAGTAAGACCTCTTGATCGATGAGTTTGAGGCTTTTGGTCTTACAATGTCCAATCTTGGGTGATTTGGTCTAATAACACTATTAGTTTGTGCTATTTTTGAGGCCAATGGCCTAGCAGTACTAACATTTGATCTATCAGTATTAACAAAACCTGCTCTGGTTAGTACTGCTGATGGGTTAAAGGTCCTTTTTGGATGAGGATATGTCAATTTTTTTGAAAAGTTTTGGTGATTTACCCTTTTGTTATAATCCCATACTTGTAAATACCCTTCTTCCAGTATTGACCCAATATCTTATCCCTAAGTACAGGATTCTTTTTGGTCATCAGAAATCACAATCTTTTATCAAAGTGGGCCGAGTGCTTTTGCAAAACAAAACAAGCTTTTATTTTTTATGACTTTCTTATATCCAATCTCTCGTTTTTGTAAAGTTTGGACCACTTCTATCATCTTGACTCCTAACACCTTGAGTCACATTAACGAGAACTTAACATTTGTTCAGCCCACACATCATCCTCATCATCAGAGGTCCATCCTCATGATGAGTTCACCCGATTACCTTTGACTTAGACACAACTGTTTCATTGACAGACTTAGGTTTTAGTATAGTTGCTTCATTTGTGGTACCTACAGTCTTATTAGTTTCAGTTGTCTTAGACTCTATGATTTTATTTCTAAAAGCATACTCATCTAGTCCTGCAAATGATATATCAGCTCTTGGAGTTAATGGGTTCCCTGTAATTAGAGGGGGAACAACATGATACTCATTTGATTTAGTAAACCTATTATTTGCTAGTGTGCTCTCATCATCACTAGACCTTACCTCAAAAACAGTCGAACTGTTCTCACTAACAGTTTCAGATTTATTACTCAAATCATCCATTTGTGTGCCAAATCCTAATCTATTTTTATCATGAACACTCATCTAACTATTAAGTATCTTAGTGAGATTCTTTGATGACCCTTCCCATTTTTTAATCTTGAGTTTCAATTCATCTCTTTCCTTAACAACTTTTTCTAATTCTAGATTTAAGTTATTAATTTTTATTTCTCTACACTTAAGATCATAATTTTGAAACTCATATCTCTCACCCCAAGCTAATTCATTCTTTTCATGTCCAAGAATTCTAGCTTCTAGAGACTCTAAGGCTATTTTATAATCCCTAATTTCTAGTTTGGCTTTGTTATGCTTTTCTCTCTCAGTATCATAGTTCTTTTGAAGACATTTAAATGATTCAAGACATTTAGAACATTTTTGTACCTCGCTATCAGAAGACCTTGATGAGTTTGATGAAGAGATTGCCATCAAAGCATAGTTGACTGGTTCAACTTCAAAATCATTGCTCCAGTCATAGCCTCCTAGACCATCTTGAGCCACCAGTGCCTGAGATGAAGATTTAGTTGTTTGTGCACTGCTCCTGCCATTGTCACCATTAGGTCTTCTTCCTTGACTCCTTCCAGATCTACATTCTCTAGCAAAATGCCCTTTTCTATGACAGTTGTAGCATTCAATCTTTGACTTATCAAGAGAAACATGTCATTTTTCTTTGAAGTCTATATTTCTTCCTATCCTCTGAATGAACTTCTTTACTCTGACAGTCAACATAGCCACCTGCCATCGAAGATCTAATTCCTCTAAGTTATCTCCATCTATCTGCTGAAAATCCTCATTCTCAAGTTGAGGACTGGTTGTTGGTTGAGCAAGAAATGAGTATGCTATATCATGAGCACTTGGAGTAGATGGAACTTGATTAATTCCACCAGCAGTACTAACCCCAAAGTCTCCACTGGCAGTACTAACTTCATTAGTACTGTTAGTATTCTCAGAGGAAAGAAAAGCCAAATTTGTGGTACCTACAGTCTTGTTAGTTTTAGTTGTCTTAGACTCTATGATTTTATTTCTAAAAGCATACTCATCTAGTCCTGCAAATGATATATCAGCTCTTGGGGTTAGTGGGTTCCCTGTAATTGGAGGGGGAACAACATGATACTCATTTGCTTTAGTGAACCTATTATTTTCTAGTGTGCTCTCTTCATCACTAGACCTTACCTCAAAAATAGTCAAACTGTTCTCACTATTAGTTTCAAATTTATTACTCAAATCATCCATTTGTGTGCCAAACCCTAATCCATTTTTATCATGAGTACTCATCTGACTATTGATTATCTTAGTGAGATTCTTTGATGACCCTTCCCATTTTTCAATCTTGAGTTTCAATTCATCTCTTTCCTTAACAACCTTTTCTAATTCCAGATTTAAGTTGTTAATTTTTATTTCTCTACACTTAAGATCATAGTTTTGAAACTCATATCTCTCACCCCAAGCTAATTCATTCTTTTCATGTCCAAGAATTCTAGCTTCTAGTGACTCTAAGGCTATTTCATAACCCCTAATTTCTAGTTTGGCTTTGTTATGCTTTTCTCTCTCAGTATCATAGTTCTTTTGAATACATTTAAATAATTCAAGACATTTAGAACATTTTTGTACCTCACTATCAGAAGAACTTGATGAGCTTGAAGAGGAGATGGCCATCTTACAGGTTTGATTGTAGATCTGCTTCAAACAATGGAGTTCTTCTTATTCAGAGTTTCTACACAAGCTCTGATACCACTTGCAGGATCTCGTTGCTTAATGGATCTTAACCTTTAGCTTGTAAAGGGTTTGTTGCCTTAGATAAATCTAAAGTAACAATGATGAAACAATGATTAACCACTATTGATTACGCGGAATTTAATCAACAATGTAAAGAAGAATATAATCAAAACACTTTTATATTGAACTTTCAATCTGCCTAAGTTACAGATTACAAACTATAATTTGCTATTCGATATGTATGATCTTTTGTAGAACTATATCTACTAACTATGCCTCTGGTTCCTTTTATAGACTAAGGAAACCCTAATAGGCTTTAAAAACGCGTATAAAGATAATGCATATCTTTTCCTAAGATATCTCATGCATATCTTTAACTCTAACTAATTTCTGCGTAAGCAGACTTAACTATTACATAAACAGTATTAACTATTTAATACTGCCAGTACTAACTATGATAAGCCTTCTACCAGTACTAACTATTACACTAGCAGAATTAACTACAATACTAACAGAATTAAGTCTGTTATACAAAATTCTTAACAATCGCCACTTCTCATATTGCGTCAAACTTGATCAGGTAATTGATACAAAATATCTAGTCTGAAAACCTCTTCTGGTGGCGGTCCCATAACTCAGGCAGCCCCCTGATATACTTGGCGGCCCCCATATATATATGGGACCGCCGGTAGAAGAGTGATGTAATCTTTGATCTTAAAGTTTTTAAATGAAAACGTATTCACCCCCTCCCCCCCTCTACGGTTTCCATAATTGGTATCAGAGCCACGTCGCTCTAGGTTTCAAAACAAATGATTTTTAAAATAGGGTACGATCTATGTATCAAATTACCCATGAATGGGGACTAAATATGGAAAGTGTTTTGTTGTTTGATTCGTACTAGTTTTGTTATTAAATA
>BQNB010057962.1:0-21315 GCA_026074375.1 Tanacetum coccineum
CACCTTTGGGTGTCTATGTTACCCTCACCTTTACCCACATCACAAACTTGAACCCCGGGCCACACCATCTATTTTTTTGGGACATGCCTCTAACCATCGCGGGTATCGATGCTTTGAATTAAACACCAACAAAATTATTATTTCTCGTCACGTCACTTTTGACGAAACTGTCTTTCTTTACGGGACTCACACGTCACCCAAAGCACCAACATATGCATTTCTTGATGACACGTATGATCTCACATTTCCCATAATTTATCCTTCCCCACAAACTGCACCTACAACCCCTAATATCACATCTCCAAATCTACCAGTTAACAACACTCCTAATTCACATGCTATGGCCCAACCAACTCAACCACACGATATGGCCCAACATAATTCACCAATGGCCCACCATCCTTCTCTACTTACTACCTATGATCCGGCCCATACTACTTCGTCCACTACAACCCAAACAACACCAGCCCCGGCCCACCATAATATTTCACCGGATCAAACACCCTCATCTACGACCCAACAACATATCTCACCAATTATCATACCTGATCCTCCAAACAACCCGAACCCGGTTTCGGTTCACCCCATGGTCACTCGTTATCGTGTCGGGACTAATCATCCCACTGAGCGTCTTAGTCTCTATATATCCTCGGTGTCACCTTTACCTAAATCCTACCGTGGGGCCTTTAATGATTCAAAATGGCAAAATGCTATGTGTGACGAATATCATGCACTAATTAAAAATAAAACTTGGACTCTTGTACCTAAACCAACGAACGCCAATATTGTTCGTTGTATGTGGTTATTTCGCCATAAGTATCATGCAGATGGCACTCTCAGCAGATATAAGGCTCGACTTGTGGCTAATGGCAGTATACAGTTAGAGGGTGTGGATGTAGATGAGACCTTTAGTCCGGTTGTTAAACCGGGCACCATTCGGACTGTTCTTAGTTTGGCTGCTTCTCGACATTGTCCGATTCATCAACTTGATGTCAAGAATGCATTTTTACATGGTGACTTGTCTGAGACGGTGTATATGTATCAGCCTCCTGGCTTTCGGGATTCTGTTCATCCTGACTATGTATGTTTATTGCAGCGGTCTCTTTATGGGCTCAAGCAAGCCTCTCGGGCTTGGTTTCAGCGGTTTGCATCTTATATCACTCATGTTGGGTTTCAGCATAGTCGTTGTGACTCCTCCTTGTTTATATACAGATAAGGCATAGATACAGCTTATTTACTATTGTATGTTGATGATATTGTTCTTACATCTTCATCTGACACCTTGTTGCGACGGATTATTGCCTATGACAGATTTGGGTTCGCTTAATTATTTCTTGGGCATTTCTGTTACTCGGGATTCTTCCGGGATGTTTTTATCTCAGAAGAAATATGCTATTGAGATTCTTGAGAGGGGCCCACATATAGTTTATTTTATCTAGACAGGAGAACTCCTATTGATACTGAGACTAAATGGGAAATGATGGTGTTGTTTCGTGGTCTCCTGATTTCCGCCTCTATTATCGGATAGTCTTTGGGTTCTTTACCAGTATCTCACTTTTACTCGGTCAGTTGTCTTATGAAGTTAGCAGGTGTGGTCCATATCGTAATAGGGGGAGCCTCACTTTTTTGGCCTTAAGCGGATCTTGACGCTTATGTTAGTGGTACTTTAGGATTTATTGGAGTTACAGTTAGTGTGCTTCCTTAACTAATCGAATTGGTGGCTCTATTTCCGATGATTGATTGCGCCTGGGTGACCGTTACGACGACGACGTGGCAAATTTAGGATTACTGTTTTTAGTTTGTTTGTTGTGTTTATTTTTTGGGGTGTGTTATTTGTGTTGGGTGGGGTTTGTTGCGTTGTAGTCGGGGTGGTGGGTTTTTGTGGTAGGGCTTTGGTTCTTATGGGTGTGGGGGGTTTTGGGTGGTTATGTGTGGTATTTTCTGTTTTATAAGTTTTTTTTTGTTTTGATGTTTTAGTTGTTCGGTATGTTTTTTTTTGTTTCTTGGGTTGTTTGTTTTTTTGTTATTGTTTGTGTTTTTGTTTGATGTTATTGTGTTTTTTTTTGTAATGTGTTTCTTGTTTTTTGTTGATGTAGTTTGTTAGTCTGTTATTTGTTTTTTTCGTGTATTTGTTGATTGCTTTTTTTGTTATTGTTGTTTGGTTGTTATTTGTTTTTTGTCGATTATTGAGGTTTTTAGAGTATATTTTACGTTTTGTTTGTTTTTTTTTTGGTGTTATGTTTAGTTTCTGTTGTTTTGTCTATTTTGTATTTTTTTTTGTTTGTTTTTTTTTTTTTTTTCTGTTTTGTTTTTTTTTAGTTTTTGTTTTTTGTTGGTTTTGATGTTTGTTTGTGGGTTTTTTTTGTTATTTATTTTGTTGTGTCTTTTTGTCTGTTGGATTTGTTGGTGTATTT
Source organism: Tanacetum coccineum (assembly GCA_026074375.1). NCBI lineage: Eukaryota > Viridiplantae > Streptophyta > Magnoliopsida > Asterales > Asteraceae > Tanacetum > Tanacetum coccineum. The sequence goes on from BQNB010057962.1 coordinate 2,415, forward strand.
TTTTGTTTGTTTGGACTTTGTTTTTTATTTGTTTGTTTTTTTTTTGTTGTATTTTATTTTTTTTTTTGGTTTGTAGATGTTTTTTTTTTTTTGATTTTGTGTTTTTATGCTTTTTGTTTGTTTTGGGTGTGTTGAGGTGTGTTGGGTGTGGAATTGATTTTGTGGGGTATGGTGTGTGGGTTGGGTCGTTGGATTTGTATTGGTTAGGATTGGCGGGTTTTTTGGGTGTTGTGGTGAGGTGTGTGTGTTGGTTTGGTTGTTTTTGTTTGGTTTTGTTTTGTGTTGGGTGTGGGATGTTGGATGTTTGTATTTGTGTGTTGCGTATGTTGGGTGTGGTTGTTTGTGTTTTTTGGATGTGGTTTGTTGTGTTTTAATTATCTATTGTTGGTGCGTTTTTTTTATAATTTGTTTTTTGTGAGTTTTTGGAATGGTTGTGTTTTTTCTTTATGAGTTGTTTTGGTGTTGTTGTTTTTTGTTGTTGCTTTTTTTTTTTGTGTTGTTGTTGTGTTATGTTGTATTGATATGTTGTTGGTGTTTTGTTATGGTTTTGTTGTTAGTATTTTGTGTTGTTTTTTTTTTTTTTTTTGTGGTTTGGTTATTGTTTTGATGTTTTAGTATTTTATTCGTTCGATGTTTGGGTGTGTTTTTCTTATATGTTTTTTTATTGGAATTTTTGGTTATTTGTTTGTTTGTTAATTTTTTTATGTGTTCTATTTTTTGTTATGTGTTTTTTTAAGTTTGTTTTTTTGTCTGTTGTGGAGTGTTGTTGTGTTTTGTGTGTTTTGTTGTGTTTTTGGTCTTTTGTTTTTTGTAGTTGTTGTTCGGTTGTTTGTTGGGGGCTGTTATGTGTTTGTGTCGGTTTTTATTTGTAGTTTGTTGTTTGTTTAGTTTGTTCGATTGGGGGTTTTTCGCTTAGTTGCCTGATGTTTGTGTGTAGTTTTTGTGGGGTGCTGTGTGTCGTTTGGTCGCGTTATTGGTTGTCTGTGGTTTTGTTTGGTTTTTGTTTTCTTTTGTGTTATGTGCATGCTGCTGTTTGGTCTGTTTTGGTGGTGCTTGTAATTTTTGATTTTGTGTGGTTTTTTTTTGTTTTGTGTATCGATTGTGTTTATTGTTGCGTGTCTTTGTTTGTTTGTTTTGTTGTGTTTTTTGTGTCTTTTTATTTTGTGATATTTTATTGTAGTTGTTAGTGTTTTAGTTTTTTTTCTTTTTTTGAGGTTTAGTTTGTGTTTGTGTTGATCATGTCGAGTGTTTGTTGGTACGGCCTATTCGTTATCGTATTTTTTTGTGTGTTGTGGTGTGTTTTTGGTTAGTCATGTGCTTTTTTATTTTGTGTTTTACTCGTTTATTTTTTATTAATGTGTTGTTTTTTGTTTGCTTGGTTTTTTGGTTTTTTGTGTGTGGTTTTATTTTGTGATTATGTGTCTGTTGTTGGGATTCTTCTAGGCAACATAATCGAATATTAGGACCGCGGTTCGGTTTAGCTCTTCAATATTGCACATTTCGTTCTCGATTCGGTTCGGTCCGGAACCGCAGGTATCGTTTCCAGAACCCCGCTTTCATATATACTAGATGTTTATGAGACATTTAAGGCTGCGTTTAGTTGGAGGGAAAACACACTTTTTTTCACAAAATGTTTTGTGGAAAAAAAAACAGAGATCGCGTTAAAATCATTGTCTTCCAACAAAATTCTTTACAAAACACAAAACATGTATTTCCCAACTTAATAAGGGAAATTACAAAACCTATTTTATTTGTTTTCCTTATTTTCTTTGTAACCCTCTTGTTTTCTTAAGAATAGATTACAAAATCACATGAACGCGTTTTCTATGTTTTGTGGAAAATAAATCTCTTTTTTTACAAATCTGAAAACACAAAACTAGAAAAAAATTTCTTCAACTAAACACAACCTTGTTTTTACACGATACAAAAAAATCTTTTCCTCGTACCTTACGTTATAACTAAGATGAAAACTTACAATAAGTTTTAATTTACGCAATTAATTAGGATTTAGGAGTAAGTTTCTATATAGGTCAGTTAAGTAATAATTTAACAGGAGTTTGGTGCAAGTATTTTTTATTTATGCATTTTAATGACGAGCTTAACCAAAGACAAATAAAGCAAACTTATGCGGGTCAATTGTATCAAATTAGCTGTATTTAGTTTTCTACTATTTAAATATGTCAGAAAAAAGCTTTCACAAGTTTAATTAAGGGATAATTCCATTTGTAGCCCAAAATCCAACCCCAAAATGCAATCTTAAGTCCAGGAACATCTTTTTCCAAAACTAGACCCGCGCAACTAAGCTACTGGGCAACCATGGAAGAATTTGACAAGTGTCCCGTATGTGTAAGGTATAAATACTTGATATGTTTTTGGGCAACGTTTATTTTTGGGGCGAATTGTACTTAGGGCAACTGGTTAAAATGTAATTTCACCATAATATTTTTTTTCCAAAAAGTCCTCACACAAGTACAATTTACATGGTGCAACTTGTTCCTTTAGGGAAACCAAAACTAAATTTTGTTGGGGCAACTATAATAAATACTTTTCTGTTTTAACTAATTTTCTTTTGTATTTGTAAATATACACACTTTTTTTGTAAGTATACACACTTATATTTTTGTAAGTATATACACTTTTATTTTATACACACTTTTATTTTTAAACGAGTTCCTTCATCTCCCTCCCTTCCATCATCTCCATTGTCCATCTTCTCCGTTGCCGACCCGTCCATATTCATCGTCCCCAATTCCATTATCTTCTCCCTATCTTCTCCGTTGCCAGAATTTTTGCACATGACTATCGCCGGATCCATAATGTGTTATAACAGGGTACATGATTTTATTTTTTATTTTCAAATCGTTTGATTTTTTCATTATAGAATTCAAAAACTTTTAATATTAATTGATAGGTTTATCATTACTCACATTAATTTGATTTTGAAATATGTTTTAATTATTTTTTTTCAGGACTTAAAATGTAAAGTCATAATCAGGAGTAAATTGAACTACTTTTGGTTAATTAAGCAAAAGTTAGATGCTAATCGACGGATCTTGTTTAGGAGTAGCTATTTCGGTTGTTGGTTGGATTTATTGTTTTTTGATCATGAACCACAACTCATAGATTATATGTTGCGAAAACAACATAAAGTGGATTCTTCTCATTATAACATGCCTTTCATTTATTATACTCAAGGTCATAGTCTGCATTTTGGTCATCCAGAGTTTGCTAATCGACGGATCTTGTTTAGGAGTAGTTGTTTCGGTTGTTGGTTGGATTTATTGTTTTTTGATCATGAACCACAACTCATTTTCACATAAGTTAGGTTCAAGTGTAACAAACTTAGATCTTATTGTTTATTGAATGAATAGACATTTCAAAAGCTTTGTGATATGACTCCATACGTCCTTAATCATATTTTATTTATGAGGTCATCTATATGGGTCGTATGTTGACATGCCCTGGTTGATGATACCTGTTTCGGTTGTTTGAAATACTAGAAATTGGAATTGGTTTTCCAGGGGTGAGCACATATGGACTATTTATACAATTCAGAATGTGATAGAAAAGCATAGCGATGAGCACTATTTTGGAATGAAGAAAGATCCAAAGTATGTTCCTATGTATACGTTGTCTGGATTTGTTTTTGCTTTCCAGGTAAACCATATTACGATAGATTGAAATATTTCTTTGTTAATTTTGAATGTGGATATAAGTTTATGACTATAATTTTGTATATTATGTAGGTTTGGATCTTTGAGTCAATTGAAAGATGCAATTGTTAGTGGAGTAAAGATCCAAATGTTATACCAAGAGCAGTTGGTTGGTCGAAAAAATCTATCTTTAACAGATCTAATTGTGGTTACCTTTTTGCGAAGGTTAGAGCATGTTCATTTAAATAATATTAATAATAATTAACGCGTTGCTTTGATTAGTACATCTCATAAATTATAGTGGTTTACTTCACTAGCAATACGACCACAAACTAGTGAAATCAGCGCCTAGTAAAAGCTTGAGTTACAAAGTCATCAAGGTGGATACAAGCCAGTTTGTTTTGTTTCCGTCAACATTTCCAAAAGCTCCGGTTGCACAACATCTTAGCATGTATGCAAAACATATCTTGTCAAAGTTAAAGAAGTCACCGTAAGTAAACGTGTCATTCAAGTTTCATAATCCTCGCAGGTGTTTTGACTACTCTTATTAGTACGCCCAAAAAATGGATTAGGGATCAAGTTATTAGTCAGCTAAATCTCCGTGTTTCAAACTTGTAGAACTAATATTCAGGTTAATGGAACAAGTTTTGTATTTCATCAACTACCATTTTCCAGTTCTTAAATTAATTTTATAATATAGTTTCACCACTTTTAGTTCCATTCTTGCACGAGAAAGAAAGAACGAATATGGGGTATAGTTTCTGAATGTGTTGTTTTCATATTTTACATGCATTTTTATGTTGTTCTTATACATACTTTTTTCCTAGCAGTTGTTGCAGTTTAAAGACTCGAATTTTCCAGATTGTGCCCGTGAGTTTATGAATTCATTATAATCTTTTTGAGGAAGTTAAGTCAGCCACTATTATACAGATGAAAATCTTTCAAACGTAATAATCATGAAGGTTCTTCCATTTTAACAGCGAATCATTATTGTCAATATCGTAATAATGATTATACTATTAAATACAGGATTATCTTGTTGAAGAGGAATTAAGATTGTGTTTGGAAGCTGAAGAACGTATGCGTTTGGAACACGAAAAGAACATTATAGAAGAACTGAGCTTTATGGTTAAAGAGGCTAAGAGGATGAAGTTGGAAGAAGAAAAACTTTTACAGATATCGCAGTTGAAAAAAAAAGGCGGCAAGAGTTTATGAATTCAAGTAATGTGAAAAACTATATTAGGAAAGTTTAACACAATACAAAGGCAAACACGTTGATAGTATGCCTGGTAAAAGTCAAAAAGCCACAGTAAGTTGGTTAAGATAAACAAACACTGCTAAACGTAAATGATCCCTTTTTGGCGGAGTTGCTTTAGAAAGTGAAACCATGGTTGAGGTTAATAGTCATCATTTACCCTTCCAATCAATATTTGTATCCGCTTATATATACATTTATAATCTTTTGTGTAGGATCTTTCACGCTTGTTTTTCATCATTAGACACAGTTGGTTGACTTCAGATATCCAAACAATTTATTAGACGTAGAAGGAAACTATTAAGTGTAAGTTTCCATGTATCGCGATGATTACAAAACCGTAGTCGAATTCTGGTAACATTAGTGGGCTTAACGCCTACTCTCGAAAAAGGCTGGCTAAGTGAAGAGGTTATTAATGATTACAAAAACTAATTAAACTTAATTTTGAATATAAACTTAAAGCCTACTGTATTCGTAAACTAATTTTATAATTCTGTCATAACAGCACATTGACTGTGGGTTCGATGATATGTGGGCATGGGAGACCTAATAATGCTAACTATGGCCATGGTTAGCTGTTACTTTTGTTCCAGATACTTCTGCAAACTAGCACCCCTTAGTCCCGTTGTTTTATGCCAACTTGGAAAGTATTCAACTCCCATGAGTCGAGTTGATCAGTTAATAGTTGACGCTTAATTATGTTACAATTGTTTCAAATCCTATCACCTATAATATCTGCATCCTAATGAAACATTGTAAAACGTTGTAGGTAATCTTTCCTAATAACGAAACGGCTCAGCATTGTGTCTTGCCCACTTTGATTATAGTTTCCGGATTGGTCACCGATTCTATGATCAAGTGGAGACACTTTATGACTATGAATCCGTGATTTCTATGTCCGTGTTCGATGTTTAAAGGAAATGTTTGTATTTTTGTTTATAACTTTCCTAGGTTGTTGCTTAATCTTTAAAGAATCATATTTGAACCAAGGCAAGGGAACTGGTTCAAGTAGAAACTTGTAATTGACCTGTAGTTCATCATAGGTAACTAGTTCAAGTAAGTACACATAACACATTAGCATTGGTTATTAAATTAGTAATGGAACTAAGTTCACTTCCATTTGTTTGTAAATGTCTGCCAACATCATTTAATACCTTCTAATCACAATTAATGATTTTTGCCATTTTCCTACTAGTCATACCTATGTTCAAGTAAGTACACTAAACACATTATAAAATGTTTTTTCTCTATATAAGCCTTTTCTCTACCAATCCTTTTCCATACACCTTACATTCACTTAAAACACACTAAAATTGTAATCACCTTACTTCGCGCAGCTACTTAAATGTAAACTCCGGAGATACAAAGAAATGAATGATTAAGTTGTTTGAGATTGACAATGAAAGGGATTTAGGGCTGTAGGGGCACTTATGCAAGTTTTTAAGTGTTGAATGTGCGTTGTCAAGAGAGGCGAGAACAAATGATTGAGATGCAACCCTTTTTGCATTTGTCAACTGTTCCTTATCTGAGCGTATACAATATGCTAAAAGAGCGTCAGGATTATTGAGATGGAGAATGTAGGGAATCGATGAAATCAATAGTGAACTCAACAAATAGTCTTGAAAAAATCTCTTTCATGGGCTATGCTCTCGCCGTAAGTAATGTTCCTCTCAACTCTGTTTTGTGCCACTATCGTCATCTGTCAAACTCCTTCTGTTCTACTTTAAAGTTGCAGTACTATTATTGGCAACCTATTTAAATGGTTTATCTATTAATGTTGTCATGGTGTCCTTTAATGTTGAACTTGGAATACCAATGTTTATTATCAATGAAATAAATTGCAGTTTTCCAATGTATTTATGTCTTCCTGTTATGTTGAACTATTGTTAACTATATACTATAATATACCAAATATATTAGTGATGAATAACTACAATAGAGATGAATAACTTACAGGAACGCCTTCCAGGTATTCAAGAGCAACGTAAAGGTATTTGAAAAGAAAAGGAATAGATCCTACTGATTATTCTATAAGATTTAAGCTTGCGGACCATGTTCCTAAACAGGGTGGTATATTTGGTGATTGTGGTGTTTGGGTTTGTATTTTTTTATATCGGTTGGCGCACGGCATATCTTTGGATGTTGAAGATCCTATTGACCTTGCCCTTGCATATCGTGAGAAGATAGTTCGTTTCTATTTTACTCATAAAATTGATACATTTTAATTAAATTGTAATTCAAATATTCTTACAATCTGAATGTTAACTGTTGATTTGAATTCATTTTCATCCATCACTTTCATATTCATGGGGCCTTGTTCTGCTCCCTTGAAGGAAGGCATACTTTTCAAAAGGGTAAGGTGGTTAAACGATTATTTAACATGTTTGTGATTTTAAAGGATCTTTTATGTAAATAATAACAATTACACAGGGATAAATTGTTAGATTTTGATTTATCCCCCCATTTAATTGATGGGATTGTCCAGTCAAACTAGTCAAAACAAAGTTCTAACTAAACTAGTGAAAACATAATCCTCTTATATGCAAACCAAGTCTACTACCAAACTATCACAACAAACTCCTCTTTTATGGAAAACCAAGTTATAACTACACTAGTCAAAACAAAATACTCTTTTTTGTACTTAAGAAACATTAGTGGCAATGGCATATTCGGCATCTTCTGGATCATCTAAGAAAGTTGTCCCAAAGTATGTCAAATTTATGGTGTTGGAAAAAATATCAGAATGCAAGCGTACTATTAACTTTATTGTTGGTGAAGTTCAGAATGCAACTAGTCATTTAGAGCATCTCAATGGGTATGATTGAGATGTTGGAAGGTATGCATTTTACCTTGGAAATTTATGACAGTGTTTGGTGTTTGAGGGAGATGGTTAAGTCTGAGAACAAAAAGCTCAATGATTTGAACAAACAGCTTCTTGATGCCGAGGAAGATATCAGGGTCAAGGAAAAGTGTTTGGAGATATTGAAGGAAGCGATCTACTCTAATTAAGGAAGGGGATTTGGGTGTCTTTTTGGGTTGGTCACTATGTATTTAGTATGTTATAAACCTTGTGGTTTTTAGGTATCTTTTTGTTTTTCAATATGTATTTATAATGTTATGAATGATGTTGTATTTTTGTACTAGTATGGATACATCACATTTTATCCCCTTCCTTAATATGATTCCAACATCATTTTGAAATGATAATCGGTTTTCTTTTAAACCTTGAATGTATAGTAGTTTTACTATGATTTACATGTTCATAGCCAAGGAATATATTGTAGTAGCATATTTGCAAATCTGTGTTTCATTATGCAAAGTCCGTTTTAGAACTACTGGGCAACCTATAATCATTTGTAACCTAAGGGACCAAATTTGTAAGTTAGAAAAATAAAGTGTGTGGACCACAAACAAAATCACACATAGTTAACACCACACGACCCATTTCTTTCTGTTAAACCATCAGTTTTGGATCTACACAAAGACATTCCTTGTGTTTTAACTGGAAATGGAAGCTAATAAAAAAGGTATTGTTTAGAATCTTGCCCCTCTTGTTTGTAAACATATCCAATTAGGTTTTGTACTTTTATTTTTTTTATTCATTTATTAAATATAATACTAAGGTGTTTTCTATATATTAAAATTTGACGATATCTTTATTTAATATTCAATCATAATTAGGGTTTTTTTGTTTATTTTATTATTTAAATTGAATTAGGGTTTTGTTGATGTTAATTAGGGTTTTTTTTTGTATTCTATTATTGAATTGTAATTAGGATTTTGTTGATGAAATATCCACTGACAGAGAAATTGGATGCCTTCCTTGATGAAGTTGTCTTTTAAAATACACAAAAAACGGGTAATTTTTTGAGCTGATTCCTCTAAGATATGTTAATGGTTCATTTTCTAGTATTTCTGCATTCACCTGTGATAGGGATATATTCCCGTCATGCCTAAATTGGATTTTGTCTAGTATACCTGAAAACATATGGGCTTTGTTTTACTGTTTACCAAACACACCACTAGAAAAAGGTTTGAAGTTGATCCACACTGATAATGATGTCCTATCATTCTTTGCTGAGGCTGAACGTAGAGGAAGAAAAAATACACGTAGTATGTTACTCAGTAAGCAACAGGCTTTAGGGAAGTTTATTAAAAAACATGTTTGTATTAGAAGAGGATACTTCCCTGCGTTGCTCTAGTTCAAGTCCATTTAGCACTAGGATTAAAAGGAAAAGTCATAAGACAACTAAGGATTGTGGAAGAAAAAACTCAAGGGGGAAGGAAAAAATGGTGGATGATGAGCCTTTAGGTAGAAAGTTGTTAAAGACTAGTCGCACGGGAAAGGAAAAAATGGATGAGTTGGATGAATTCCCTGATTTGACACCTACTAAGGAAAGAGAGGTTGATGATGATGTGGTAGGTAGAAACTCAATACGGACAAGGCGCAAGGGGAGGAAAATAATGGTTGAATCTCTTGTACACCCGCTAATGAAAAAAGGTGGTGGTAAACAATTACAAAAGATCCCTTATTAATGGTAAATATAGAATGGTTGAGGTTGCGGATGTTGGTCTTGTTGAAGATGAATTAAACCTGCTAAACAAAAAGGATCTTGGGAAAAAACCTGTTGGATGAGCAACAGATGTTCAGGAATTCCCTGTCAAGGTGTGTAAATTAACTTGCTAATCTAAATGAATTCCAGTTAAATATCCATGTTGCCTTACTACTTAAATTTTTATAAATTTCAAATGCAGGCTTGAGTTATTTTTTTTTTGATGACACATCTATGTTTGCTAAAGAGTTCCTCCCCTTCAACATCATCAGTCAAGATTATGACTATCTTGATATTTTTAATTAATTTCAATGGAACCAAACTTAGTTTTTTACATTCTGTTTTCTGATTTGATGTTAGAAAAGATTGTATGAATTTTTGCAATGAAACTTTATTAAGTATTGTAATATTTTTGGTGTGCATTATCATATTTGATTAACACTTGTTGTTTATTAAGATTAGAAAGACCAGACTTAATTTATAGTACATTAATCTGTTTGTAGAACTTTAAAGGTTAGTGTTATGTTACTCAAATTACCATTTGATGTATAAACTAAATATTTTTCATATAAACCGTATTGTATAACCATTAAAGGTTAGTGTTATGACTTTGAAAATTAAAACTTGTACAAAATATCCCACATTTTACCTTATGTTGTATCCAATGACTTAAATGTAAACAATTCACTAAATATCAGTATATCAAAGCACACATCATTGTTTTTAAACCGAATAAAACAAGCAGAAGTACAAATTAGCACTAAAGCAAATAATACATATAGCTACTTTTTTGTTCAAAGAGTGCACAAGTACAAACAGAAACAACTATGGAGATTTGTCTCTAACAACAGCAAAGTCTTTTTCTAACCCTATTTATGCTTATTTTCCCAGGTATTGAATTATCTTCAACTAGATTTTGTGTTAATTATGTTGTTCAAATTGATTGATATGTGTAACTTTTTAACTTACAAGACAAATGAAGTACCTGCAAATTATTTTGTGTTTGAAGTTATCACTATATTGGTGTTTACAGTGAATATCCTTTAAGTAAGAACATGGAAGACCTTAACTCAAATTAAGTAAGTCAAACAAGACTTTTTTCTAAGATGCTAGAATATGTTGTCCTTACAAACTAGAATGTCATATTTGGGCCATTCTTTGTATGTTTTCTCCTATGCAGCCTAGTGAAGGTGTAAACAATTGTGAAGATGAAGGTGATATGGAAAAAACTTTATGTTATAGGCTAAAAAGATATGGCTTTAGTTAACGTTTATATTGCCCCATATCCTGAGAACTAGCAAATATTTATTTCAAATTTGACTTTAGATGCGTCTGATGAAGAAGTGAAGTCTAAAGTTAAAAGTCATGAAAAAAGAAAGCTAGATGCTTCTGCTATGTCTCCTCATGAACTTGTTAATTAGGCATAACAAGAAGCTGGTTCACCTTACCTAAGAACTCCCCCTATTAAACCAAGAAGAAAAGGTATTGAGTTCCATTAAGAATCTGTTGCTGATTTTTTTGCATTGCGACAGTGTAAGCTGTGAGATAGTCTTGCATGATAATTAGAAATATGAAGGCTTGTCTCTAGATGGTCCCATAGATGTTGGAGGTCCTACTACATGGTGTGATTTGGTACATGAATGTGTTGTTGAGAATGGTGATTCACTTCCAATTATGGATAAGGAATGTTTTTCAAACAATGTTGTGTTGGATGATGTAGTCCCTGCTAATAGAAAATCAAAGACTTTTAGTTTAAGGAAAGGTTGTGGGAAAAGAGTTGCATGTGGAGCCAATACTCGAAGGTTGGGTGGTTTGATGGGTTTGAATGTGCAGACTTTTAGGGCAAGGAAAGGTTGGGGAAAAGAGTTGCATGTGGAGACAATACTCGAAAGTTGGGTGGTTTGATGGCTTTTTGAAAGTGCAGTGGTTGATGAAGTTCCAACCAGCTCACAATCAGGATCAATGTCATGCCTGGATTCCTTCCCAACACACAGGATAAGAGATTTAGGATCAGTGTCCAGCTTGGATCCTCCAACACAGCCGATAAAGATTTGGAAAAAAGTTACTAGGTAACTTTTAATGTTTCATCGCATCTTCCCTTAAAAGTATTGGTATGTTTCAAACAATATTAACTTATTATCTATGTAATCTTTTGTAAGAAGATGGTAGTTGTGTACAAAATATATATTTAGTACACTCTGTTGTCATTATATGTATATTGTGCACAACAATTACCATCAACTTAGTGTTATATGTAATTCTGCTTATTTTGTAATCTGAATTAAGAAGCACATATTAGTAATCATATCTAACCAAATATCTACTAGTCTGTTCATTGTTAAATTAGTTGTTAGTTTAAAACCAACAAATTAGCGTTAAATACGTATTCAAAGTTTAACAGACAGTACGAACTGAGTACAATAACATAAAGTAATGGCCCACCTAGTTTAAGAAGTTGTTTGGAGTTAGCCACTACGACAAATCGTTGATGTGCATGTTTGCTGATTCAGTATTATGCTGATACATAAAGTACTGATGTGTGTATTCCTGGTAGGGCTGTAAACGAACCGAACGAACACGAACGGAGCCTTGTTCAAGTTCGTTCATTTAATTTTAACCGGACAAATAAACGTACACGAACGCTTAAAACGACGAATTTTCGTGTTCATGTTCGCTATTAAGAAAATGGAGTTGTTCATATTAACGTTTATGTTCGTTTATTAAGGAACTAAACGATCCTTAAAAAAGAACATAAACGATTCGAACATTAAATGACGTATAAGAAAAAAACATACAATATATCAAAATTAATGCATAATGTTATATTTTTATAAAGTGAAGTTTTATTAAACAAACCAAATTATAAGTATACAATTAAAAGAAATGATATACGAACTAAACATATAAATGAACATAAATAACGTTAATAAACCTAATCGGTACGTTTCACGGAGGGAACCATAAACGAACGAACTGACTTGTTGTTTCATGTTCGTTCAATTTAACTAAACAACGTGAAAATAGTGTTCATGTACGACCATTTATAAATAAACGAACATTGAAAGAACTTTTTACCGAACAGGGGTAAATGGGGGGCGATCGGTTCATGAAATGTTCACTGAACGTTCAGTTCGTTTACAGCCCTAATTCCTGGTGTGGGTGATACATATCTTCCGTAGAATTTGTAACGTGTTGTGGCTCATACATCTGGGACTGTTCATAGAAATTTTGATTTACATCCTAGTGTGTCTCACTCCGGTAGTTGTTTCCTTGACTAGATTCTGCCTGCTGTGTAGACTTCTGTTTCTTTTTAACCATGTTCTGTACATTACAACGTAAGTATACATTACTTGTAATTAATAAACGTATATAAATTAATCTTTATAGTAGAAATACTTACTTGTAACTTTTGTAAAGGGTACTGTACAAGCAGTTTGTGCGTCCCTTGACACCAATCCGTCCACACTTAATTAATTAAACGTCCCTATCCCCTTGTTAAACGAATGCGATCTCTGTTTTTGGGCCTTCCATCATTATTTGTATCCGCTTATATATACTTATAATCTTTGTGTAGGATCTTTCACGCTCGTTTCATTCATTAGACACCGGAAAAAACAATCCTGCGTATGTAGCCTTAATTGTTTTAATCAAAAACCAAGGTTTTGCCAAATTGTTGACAGAAGTTAAACCCTCAACTCTAGCCACTGCACAAACGTGACTACATGGTAACCCCGATAACTGCCATCTGCGACACGTACATTCACCTTTATTTAAATAAACTGTATGTATTCCTTGGTTGTCCCGAACCTGATACAGCTCGTTCTTTAGGATCCCTCTAACACTCCAATTTGAGCTAACCATGTCACGACTCACCGGTTTCACCTTGCGACACACCGGTGGCAATAGGTATAATCTGATTGTTGCCATCCATGCCAACAGCCACAAGATTTGTTCCTAAGTAAGACCCTTTCAAATGTGCGGCATCAATAATTATCAACGGCCTCATATAGCATAAGAAACTCTTGATCTGTTACAAGATAAACGTTTAAATATAAAGAATAGCCAAATAATCAGAAATAGCCATTTTAGAATATGCTTACCGCAACACCGAACCCTATGAAACACATCTTAAAACGTCCTTCATCGTCTGTATCGATGTATGTAACAGTGCCTTCGTTTTCCCTCTTTAAGTTATGACAATAAAAAGGCAATTGAGCAAATGATTCAATAGGACATCCTTGAGTTGATGCCAATGCGAGTTGTTTTAACCGTCAAGCCATCTTTGTATGAAACATAGACATTCCATACCAATTGAACATAATGGCAATGTCCTTTGGTGTATATACCACTTGTTACACCCTACTTTTGTAATATTAATTTACTTAACAATTTGGAAGAAAGATTTCTATGATATGGATTGAATTGGGTCTTACAACATGTATGATTGTCGTTTATGTTTGTTATTCGCCATCTATTACATTTCTTATTCCTACGAATGAAGATGTACCAAAAACAATCTGGTTTGACACATTCCACGGCATACCGTTCAGTACTCGAATTAAGAACTTTACATTGATACCCTTCCCTTAAACATTTAAGAGCTATCTCATAGATGCACGCTTCCTTGTCATCAAATGTAAAATGTTTGGTGAATTTAACTCTATGCTTTGACTGAGTAATTAGTGTAGGTGCATGGGGTGGGAATGGAACAAACATAAGTGGGTTTTTTTCTTTCCATTGATGAATAAAATATGGGTTTTCTAAACCTGGAACATTCAAATCTATGTCTACAGGTTTTGTATCTGAAGACTGTGTTACCTGTATGGTTGGTTCACATTGTCTGATGCATAGTTTTTTGACCTCTTCTCCAGATACTTCATTCACAAAATAACATATTTCATCGTCGTCATTTATATTGATGTGGTTAGAACCAATGTTGTAGGATAAATATATTTGGTTACCATCAGCAAGCTTGAATTTTTGTCATCACATAAACAAACTAATCGAGTAATTCACATCATATGGGAGTAACACACGTATGGTAATTCCATAAACTAAAAAGACCTTCGAATTTGAGAGAAAACATTTGGTTATTGTTTATTCAATGTAATACAGTTCTTGAAATCGATGTATATATAAAGTTAATGTAGCAAACCCATAAAGTTAACAAAGTATTAAAGTGTTGAGTTAAACACATACACCTACCAGTATAAACAATGTGTTACTAAAACAACTTTAGCTTATGTTGTAGATAATTGAATAGGCATATAACATAAGTGAACGATTACCAAATAAGGCACATAATTACCAAACTAATTTAACATTTTAAATGGAAATGAAACGTGTTGACCCAAGTTTCAACTAAGTTTGCAATGATAAATGTTTGCAGGAGGATCATGTTGTTAGACACGACCCCGCGCAATCTAAAAAGCAAACTAAGTTACATAAGATCATACACTGAAAAGTGTTAAACATTAACGTCGCACAATCTAAACCAAAAGAAACTAGAATTTGTTCTTACATACGACAAGTTTGAAACAACGGTTACATCATCATAGAAAGAAAACATCAACACGTCTGGAAAACCTTGGCCAAATCCACATAACACATAAGACCTCCACTCCATAAATCTGCATAAACATTAGCACTCAACAATAAAGTGAACGATCTGGGTAAGCGGCAAGAATCAGTGATTCTAAGTTCTCACCAACGAAGAACGAACCAGCATTTCCTTGGATATCCACATACTCGAATGATTGTGAGTTTTCCATGTAAACTTGAACCCTGTGAGACCCATAACGTCGGCAGTAGCTGCTTCAACTATAGGTTTGTCTTTGTTATTAAAACCAAGTAATTTGGTAAAATGATGGGTGGGCATGGTCATGATTGCCGGAAACGATGTTATAGAACCACCATTAATTGATAACTGGCAACACACAAACACATAGTATTCAGGTGTAGGTATATTTCCAGAAAGTACAATAGAGTTTTGAAGTTTTGAAACATATAACGGAGAATCAAGACCTCGCATTAAAAGGTTTGGTATGGCAATTTCTTGAAAGCGGTGGTTTATCATATCAAAGGAAACTAGTAGGTAATGCTTGTAACTATCACCGCTATCGTCAAAAACCCTTTCATAACCTACCCAATAAATAAATTCACCACACACTTGTGATGACGTTTGAATCTAATTGATTCGCGGGGCAAACGGTTCATGTCAAGTTGGAACCATCTTAGAGCGCTAAGGGTAAATACATCAACATACCAATTTCCTTCCCCGGAGGACGGGTATGAAATTTTTAAAACGGTGGGGTCCTAGAATGTCCAGACGGAAAAACAAGAAAAGGGGAAAAAAACCCCCAAAGCCTAAAAGAAATTCGACCCAACTGGGTTCGGTAGTTGGGACAAAAACCCCAACCTTTTTTCCAATCGATGGGTTTGCAATACAAACCATCATGTTATTACCAAATGAAAAACACAAAATCCCATTAGAAGTACCAACATGGGGGGTTTAAGATTTGTTACATCGAGGTTTGCTAAAGCTTGGGTGTGGATTAAATTAGCATCAACATATATCATATAACCTAAACGACCTTGATTATAGGCTAAATAAAAGACATCATTCACAGGCTTACGAACACCGTAATTAAAAAAGAAGGCGGTTGAGTCTATGTAAGACTTCCAACTCTTAGAAACAGTACGAAACTGTAGCAAAGACTTAACTGGAAGTCTGTACATAATCTCAATTTTGTCATTCCAAACGAATGTAGTCAGACATAATTTTTAAACTTTGAGTTGTTTGATAATGGGTGTTTTGGATTTAGATTCAAATTGTATTTTCTGAAGAATGAAAGTGAAATGGAAGACTTATTAATATATTCAACCCAAACTCATTTAAGACAATTTACCTAACTTACTGGCACTATTTAGTGTTGATGTACTTTGTTGTAGTTGTTAAATTGTAAAGTTTTTGAAACAGTCCCCATATTTAATTATAGGACACACAAACTTTTCATTTTCACATAATGATTTGGTATGTACCTTGATTAAATAAAAGGAATTTTTTTTTGCATCAATCTTGTGGTCCCAAAAGTATTGAAGGATCCGTTCACGATAGGCAAGCGCTGTTTGAAGAGGCTCATTGACTGGCAATGGTAGGTTACGGCTCAATCGGTATAGAAAAATACACACCCAAATTCCACAGTCCCCATAAAATCCTGCTTGCTCAATAACAGTTGGAAACTTGTATGTGATTTCATATCTCTTAACTGCTATGCCTTTGCTCTGTAAAACACCGTGCTCGTAAGATACAAGAAACTGTTGTGGCAATGTTTCTCTTCAAGTTTTTGGCACCAATGTCTCCTATTTGGAGCAGACCCAACCCATGAGGATCATAAAATTTTACGATCAGTATTTGTGGGTTTTGTTTTTTTTTTTTTATTTTTTTTTTTGTGATATGAAGCTCGCTAGACACCAGAACCTCTTTGGTTCATTTAACCGGAAAATACACCTATTACAAAAAATCCAGTTATAAATTTATGTACTTAATGTACAGGTAAGGTGAGAGTTATAGATGTAAACATTTTTTTACAAACAAACCTTCTCAACATCTCGCCACGCAACTGGATACCTTACGCCGTTGGAAAAACAGTCAATCATATTTCCACCTAGGGTGCATGGTAAGAAATGAGAGCTTACCATGGCCTAATCTGCGTCGGGTTTGTCTAAACACCACAAGAAGATCCACCCATAAATCAATGTGCTGCGTATTAGTAAAACAAAATTATTACATAAACAATTAAGATAAACTACATTAAATACATATGCTTAGTCATTCAAAAAATAACTTACATAGTCTTTCAACCACCCTTGTTTACTTTTGTCTATACAGGCTAACAATAACCAGAATTCTTGATCAACAGTAATGTCTCGATAGCCCCAAGGAAAACGATAGTTTGGCGGATCTTCCATTTGTAAATATTCAGCCAAACCATCCGGCATACTTACCTTATCTTTTTTACAATTTTGCGGTCTTGACAGTTGCTAAAGGGAAAAAAACATTTTAGTATTTTTAACAACTTCTAAATGCATATATATATATACATATACATATACATATACATATACATATATATACATATACATGCATACATATATATACATATATATACACAGGATAAAGATCAAATAAAAAGACAAATATTCGTGAGAAGGATAAAAAGATTTTTTTTTTAAGTTCTCAAAAAATTCTGGAAAAATCCCATAAGATCGTGTATGTTGGTGCATGAAAAAGTTATAAAGGAAGTTTTTCTAAAAGTGGATAGTTTTTCCGAAAAAAAATTATGAAAAAAAATGTTTGTGCATTAAATCGGTTTTTTGTGCATCAAAAATTCGTTTTTGTACCCAACTTCTTTTGACTTTTTGCATCAAAATTTTATTGCGCATCAAACTATAACAAGTCGAAAAATTTGTGCATCAAAATTTTTTTGTGCATCAAAATTTCTTTTTTTGCGCATTAAAAAAAAGTATAAAAACTCAAAATTAGAAAAACTTCTTTTACAAAAGTTTTATGCACCAACATACCTGATTTAATGAAATTTTTTTAGAACTTTTTAAAAAAAAGTTTTCTTTTGATCCTTCTCACGAATATTTGTTTTTTAATTTTAACATTCCCCTCTCTCTCTCTCTCTATACATATATATATATATATATATATATATATATATATAGAGAGAGGAAGGTTAAAATAAAAAAACAAATATTCGTGTGAAGGATAAAAAGAAAACATTTTTCAAAAAAGTTCTTGAAAAATTCTAAAAAAATTTCATTAAATCAGGTATGTTGGTGCATAAAACTTTTGTAAAAGAAGTTTTTCTAATTTTGAGTTTTTATACGTTTTTTTAATGCGCAAAAAAGAAATTTTGATGCACAAAAAAATTTGATGCACAAATTTTTTGACTTGTTATAATTTGATGCGCAATAAAATTTTGATGCAAAAAGTCAAAAGAAGTTGGGTACAAAAATGAATTTTTGATGCACAAAAAACCGATTTAATGCACAAACGTTTTTTTTCATAATTGTTTTGGGCAAAACTATCAACTTTTAGAAAAACTTCCTTTACAACTTTTTCATGCTCCAACATACACGATCTTGTGGAATTTTTTCAGAATTTTTTGAGAACTTTTTTAAAAAAATAAATCTTTTTATCTTTCTCACGAATATTTGTCTTTTTATTTGATCTTTATTCTATATATATATATATATATATATATATATATATATACTAATGTAGTGTAACTTTCTTTTCAACACCAATCTTAGTGCGAGAACTGACAAAACCACCAAAAACATGCATGCACGCCTTCAATAATTGTATTTTTGCATATATGTTCTAAAAACAACATATATGTTTTAAAAAAACATGGTTGTTCTAAAGAATT
>BQNB010057962.1:22111-37976 GCA_026074375.1 Tanacetum coccineum
AATGGAGCTATACATGATGAATAGACAACATGGACGAATGATTCTTGAATCCGTTGAGAATGGTCCACTCATTTGGCCTTCAATTGAGGAAAATGAAGTGACTAGACCAAAGAAATATTCTGAGTTATCTGCTACCAAGGCAACAAATATCATTCTCCAAGGATTACCACCGGAGGTCTATGCATTTGTTAGCAACCATAAAGTCGCCAAGGAACTTTGGGAAAGAATTCAACTTCTCATGCAAGGAACTTCAGTGACGAAATAGGAAAGAGAGTGTAAGCTTTATGATGAATTCGATAAGTTTGCATATAAGAAGAGGGAAACACTGCGTGATTTCTACTTGATATTTTCATTGCTACTCAATGACATGAACATCTACAATATGAAACTAGAACAATTTCAAGAGAACACCAAGTTCTTGAATACTCTTCCTCCCGAGTGGAGCAAATTTGTGACAGATGTCAAACTGGTTCGGGATTTGCACACAACTAACATTGATCAGCTTCATGCTTACATGGGAAAACATGAATTTCATGCAAATGAGGTTCGTTTAATGCATGAACGCAACTCAGATCCGCTTGTTGTGGTTGCAACCCGTCAGATGACACAATCTCCTTATCAAACTCATCAAAAATCATACCAAAACTCTTAATTTCAACCACATGTTTTACATTATCAGTCTCAACAATACTCATTTAATCAATCATTAACACATCTTTTAATCACTCATCCATCAAATGATTATCATTCATTAGTTCACCACAATGCTTATTCTCGATCATCCTCAATCCTTAAATTGGAATATGCTCCCACAATTAACCAAAACAACAACCTGAACTTTCCCAATCAGACTTAGGTCTAATTGTTCCAGTGTTCCAGAAAGGTGATGATTCAATTGATGCCATCAATCACATGATGTCTTTTTTGACTGCTATTGTCACTTCCCGCTATCCAACTACCAATAACCAGTTGGGGAATTCGTCAAATCCCAGGCAACAAGCCACCATTAATGATGGCAGAATTACTTTACAACCAGTTCAGGGGAGACAAATTTCTTTTGCATTGAGTACAAGTAGAACCTACACATCAGGATCAAGTTGAAGAAATTCTGGGAAACAAATGACTGTTATTTGTTACAACTACAAAGGGGAAGGACACATGTCCAAACAGTGCACTAAACCTAAGAGGAAAGTATGTAGCATATATACCTTCTCCATGCCTTGGAGATGGTGGTTGGTTGTTTTATTTCTCATTTCACACACAAAATAACAGTATCATCTATTCCATGTTACTTTTTCTCTCTAGAAACTTTCCAACCCACTTCTCTCTCTAGTTCTTGTATAATATCAAATATTACTAGTATTCTACAATTGGTATCAAGAGCCATAGAGTGGTGTGTTTAGTTTTGTGTTTGTCTTTTGATTTGTGTTCAAAACCTTTACAACAGAGCAAAATCTTGATTTTTTTTAAATTTTTTCGGCTTAAACGTAAAGTTTCATTTTTCTTGTTCACTATAGGGTTAGTAACATAGTGTATAAGAATTTTTTTGTTTTTTTGAGTTTTGAAAAATTTGGTTTCGTCATAGTTATAACCGAACTAGTCGTTGTAGTTGTAACCGAACGAGTTATTTTAGTTGGAACCAAACGAGTTGTTATTAGTTGGAACCGAACTAGTTGATTTTAGTTTGAACCGAACTAGTCTTTTTCTCTTGGAACCGAACTAGTCATTTTCTCTTGGAACCAAACTAGTCATTTTCTTTTGGAACCGAACTAGTCATTTTTCTCTTGGAACCGAACTAGTCATTTTCTCTTGGAACCGAACTAGTCATTTTCTCTTGGAACCGAACTAGTCATTGTTACTTAGAACCGAACTAGTCATTGTTACTTGAGCACCGAACTAGTCATTGTTACTTGACAACTGATCTAGTCAGTTTGCCTGAGAACCGAACTAATCAATTCACGTGAGAACCGAACTAGTCAGTCTGTTAGATAACCGAACTAATCACTTTGATTAAGAACCGAACTAGTCATTTCCAATTGAAACCTATCACCTCATTTCTAAATTATACGGTTATTTCTTTGACTTGTAAAATCCCGTGAAACATTAACTTGTTTTCCTGGTTTTGTCGAGAATTGTAAAATCCCGTGTAGTTTCAAGAATTATTTCAAGACTCAACAACCACACATTCAAACACAATTTCTTTCTACCACCGATCGATCAATTAGTAATCTTTTTGATACCACGTTATCAATGACGACTCTTGCTGATAAATCACTTCTCTCGGGTGGTGACAATAAACCACCGATGCTTGAAAAACATTTGTATGATTCATGGAAAAGCAGAATGGAACTTTATATGATGAATAGACCACATGGTAGAATGATCCTTGCTTCCGTTGAGAAAGGTCCACTCGTCTGGCCATCAATCACAGTGGATGGTGTAACAAGACTTAAGGAATATACTGAGCTCACCCCTGCAGAAGCCATTCAAGCTGATTGTGACATCAAAGCAATTAATATCATTCTCCAAGGCCTTCCAACAGAAATCTATGCTCTTGTGAGTCAACATCGTGTAGCCAAGGATCTTTGGGAGAAGATTAAACTGCTCATGCAAGGAACATCGTTAACAAAGCAAGAACGAGAGTGTAAGTTGTACGATGAATTTGATAAGTTCACTTACAAGAAAGGAGAGTCATTACACGAGTACTACTTGAGATTCACACTGCTTACCATGATATGAACATCGACAAGAATGCCACGGAGCAATTTCAAGTAATACCAAGCTTCTAACACACTTCCTGATGATTGGAGCAAATTTGTTACGATGTTAAGTGGTCAAAGACTTGCATACTACCAATGTTGATCATCTCATGCTTATCTTGGAACAACATGAACGACATGCAAATTAAGTTCGTTGATGCATGAAACGTAACTCCGATCTCTGCTTTAGTTCATCTCACCAAATTACACAGTCACCTTTATCAAACTCATCAAACACTTTACCAAAACACTAACTTCAACCACCAGCGTCAACATATCCATCTCCACAGTATGGTTCACCTTATCAGTCTCAACAATACTCAACTCATCAATCATCAACACCTCTTTCAGTAACTTATCCATCCCATGATTTTCAATCATCAATTCACCACAACGTTTATTCTCATCAACACCATACCCACAATTGGAATATCCTCCCGTAAATTAACCTAACAATCTAATTTTCCCACTAAGACTTACCAGTCTAAGTTTATTCTTCTAGTATTCCAGAAGGAGATGATCCCATTGATGCCATCAATCACATGATGTCATTTTTGACTGCATTTGTCACCTCCCGTTATCCCACTACCCATAATCAGCTAAGAAAACTCGTCTAACCCTAGGGGGGGGTGCAACAAGCTACCATCAATAATGGAAGAAGTGCCACACAAACCAATTTCAGGGGAGACAAACTTCTTTTTGTTGCGGGTACTTCAAGGACTACACTCCCGGAGCAAGTGGAGCAATTCTGGAAACAGAGAGGTTATTTGAGCTAAACTGCAAGGGAAGGTCCACATTCTAGACAGTGTCACCAAACGCCAAAGAGAAAAAGGGATGATTCATGGTTTAAGGAGAAAGTGTTGCTATACAAGCTTCATGCTTATGGTCAAATTCTAAATGAGGAGAAACTAGCTTTTTTGGCGGATCCAGATATTCTTGAAGGTCAAAGCACATAGACTGTTATTACTCATAATGCTGCTTATCAAGCTGATGATTTGGATGCATATGACTCTGTTAGCCTTAAAATATGTCGGCTAATACGGAATTACATTAGTTTATATCAGCCGGACACGCAGGGACTAGAAATGTCAAGTGTAGTAAGTAGATCGTGTCCATGGCTATACATATCCCCTCCATACTTCCATGGAGGGGTGAGATTTCATAATTTTGTAATAAGGTGTGTGTGTTTCTCTCTCTAGAAAATATACATCTTCCCTTTTTCTCTCACTAATAATATGGCTTTCTATTTGTTTAATCCTCCCCTACCTCCGGATCATTCTTGTTAGCTTGTGAATCTTATTGATAACAATTGGTACCAGAACTAATCGGGGGTGTATTGTATTCGAGTGTGTTGTGTTAGTGATTTCGTTTTTTATGAGCTCATTAGTTCGGCGTCGTTTCTTGGCTTAAAAGCTTTTAGTCGTGGTCATTTCGTGTGTGGCTAAGACAAACGCAAGGACGCTAAGAAGAAAAAGGACGAGTTCAAAGTACTTGCTTGGATCGAACGTGCTTTATACTTGTTTGGACCGAACGAGTGACTGCCATTAGAACCGATCTAAGGAGAAAAAAAAGCAATTAAGGACCAACGTGAGTTTTATTCTTCTAGGACAGAACGAGTTTCTGTCTTCATGGACCGAACGAGTGAACTCTTCAAGGACCGAACGAGTGAACTCTTCAAGACCGAACGAGTGAACTCTTCGAGGACCGAACGAGTAACTTTCTTTTGGAACCGATCGAGTCAACCGATCGTGTTGAACCGATCGAGTTGAACCGATCGAGTGGAACCGAACGAATGGAACCGAACGAGCAGACCGATCTAGATCAACCGAACTAAAATTTTCAAAGTGGACCGATCTAGCATTTTTTTCGGGTTTTCGGTTTCGAGTGTCCGTGTATCCACGGACTTATAAAAGGCTGATTGCCTTCATGTACAACAACGATTTACAAACAATACATTTTCGTCACGGTTTTTTTTTTTCTTGATTTAGTAAAATCCTGTAAAAGTCGCTTTTTTACGGTTTAAATCATAGAAATTGTAAAATCCCGTGAATGTTAATTGATAACAACAACACAACAAACACGATACATAAAACTAAAAACGATCCGAATAAGATTCACTAAAAGACAAACGGCTAAAGATTCGGATTCAAATGACAAGTGATCACGAGTATATTTGGTAACCAATATTTGATGATTGAAGTGGTTACGACTAAGCTCTACTTATTTCATCATCGAGACTTCCTTCTATTTTCTACCCCTTTTCTTAAAACCCAATCTATCGATAGATGACTTACCTATACGTATACAGTTATGATTGAGACTTGAATTATCTAGTTACCAGCGGTCAAAGGGTGGTTGGGTGAAGACCTGGTTAACTATCACTTAAAGGAGTTACATTGTAGTACTCAGTGTCACACGCAGATGCCGATGTGGATAGTCTCAAGAGGTGTTGTACTTATTTTGGCTCTTAGTTGAGTGTATAGGTACTTAGAGGCTTTCTTCTGCACCGTTCTTCAATCAACAATAGTGCAAGCTTAAGTAACAAATTTGGGGGATTTTACTTCAATTTCAAGTTTGGTATATTGGGTTTACTTCACCAAGTGGTCACAATAATAGCCGACAAAATACGAGGTTGGTAAGTTAGCAAGAGAGTTTAAATGTTGAGATGTAATCAGCAACTCTCACAGGATATTTGAAGATACAGAATGTCAACAGTACTTCACAGTCTCAGCAAAATCTCTCAAAGTTCTTCAATGTCTTTCATAACTTTTCCAAGATTGTTGCTTAAGACAAGAACTTCTCGAGAATATGAACTCCACGTCCAATGATGCTTCTGAGAGTTCGAAACCATCATGGGGGAATACGTTTACTATTGAATACTTGAGCTATTAGTGTTCAACTTCCAGGGGGAAGTAGTTTATACTACTTCACTTAAGTATGTTTTGTGAGTATTCTGCATGCGTGAGAAGAACTGTAGCCTGATCTCTTTCATGTTTTCCCCAAACGGATATTCACCAAGTACCGAATGCATGAAACAGTATAAAAGCAATTATTAAGATAGGTGTGGGTTGAACCGTTCTTCTACTAAATTCCGCTTGTGCACTTTAAATGTCATGTATAAAAGATCGTACAAGCTACATCCACGTTTCAGAATCTGCTCAAGATACTGATGTTGTTTTTGGGCAGCATGATTCAGAAACTTCGTCCAAAAGGAGTCTAGAAGAAACGCTTTTAAAGACCTGCAGCATGAAAAGGGAAGTTATCCAACTCCATGCCATACAACAATGAAATCAGAACAAGTCAAGACAAAGAACTCCAAGCTGGTAGTAACAAGGTATATAAGACCTAGAAGACACAGACGTCATCTTCAGCATTAGAACGTCGCCTTGATGTCATTTTTATTTTGTTTTATTTGTACTTGATAGGAACATTGTAAGTAATTCCGTATGCCCACATATTGGGGGAAGATTGTTAGCCTTAAAATATGTCGGCTAATACGGAATTACTTAGTTATATATTCACCGGACACGCAGGGACTAGAGAATGTAAAAGCGTAAGTAAGTAGATCGTGTCCATGGCTATACATATCCCCTCCATACTTCCATGGAGGGGTGAGATTTCATAATTTTTTAATAAGGTGTGTGTGTTTCTCTCTCTAGAAAACACACATCTTCCCTTTTTCTCTCACTAATAATATGGCTTTCTATTTGTTTAATCATCCCCGACCTTCGGATCATTCTTGTTAGCTTGTGAATCTTTGGGATAACAGACTCTGATTGTGATGAACTCAACTCTGCCAAAGTTGCTCTCATGGCGAATTTATCTCATTATGGTTCAGATGCTTTTGCTGAGGTACACAATCATGATAATAAGAATAATAATGTGGTAAATCAAGCTGTGCAGATGATGCCATCTTCTTAACAGTAAAATGTTGTGAATCATTCAGAGACTGAAATAACTAATGATAGCAATATCATTCCTTATTCTCAGTATGTGATTGAATCACAATAAGCAACTATTCATAAGTCTAACTCTTATGCACAACAAGATGACTTGATATTATCTGTGATTGAATAGCTTAAAACCCAAGTAGCTAATTGTACCAAGACTAATCTGGAAAATAAGAGTGTCAATGATACCTTAACTGCTGAGCTTGAAAAGATAATAAGGAACAAGTTAAGTTTTGAAAGAAGGAACAAAAATGGTGAACTTAAGGAGTAAAAGGACACCATTTCAGACACATGTCTACAGTCCTAATAGAGATGAACATCTAAACAAACTCTTTCAGAACATTTAAAAGAAAAGGAATCTTTATTACAAACGGTTACTCTTCTAAAAAAATGATTTTAAGAAAGAAGAATCTAGGAACATTGATAGAGAAATAGCTCTAGAAAAGCAGATCAAACAACTAGATAATATTGTTTTTAAAAGAGATCAATCTGCACAAACTGTTCACATGTTGACGAAACCTCAGTTTTTCTATGATAATACCACTAAACAAGCTCTAGGTTTTCAAAATCCCTTCTATCTGCAGAAAGCTCAGCAGTCGAAACCAAAGCTATATGTTGGTGATATTATTGTTCAAACTAATCCTATTGTGATTCCTGACTCAGAAGAGACCTTAGCACTTGCTGAAGAGAGTCGTTCCAAAATGCTTTTAAAACATAAGGATAATATGATGTTAGAAAAGGAAAAGCAAGTTGATACCACACCGATAGATTATGCTGCTCTTAACCAACTTTATAAAGATTTTTCAACATGATTTGTTCCACAAACTGAATTATCTGCTGAACAAGCCTTTTGGTCTCAGAATTCTGTGAATTCTTCAGAACCCACACTTTCTATTAGACCCACCAATGTTGAGGTTCCAAAAAATTCCCTAAAGTCAGGCATGGTTTAACACAGTTTGAAGAACTTCAACACCATCTTGCTAACTTTGAGTATGTGGTAGTACCAAAGAAAGGACCACACCCACAGCTATCACTGAGGGTTCGTGGGGTTTCGAACATACAAAAGCTTGTTTTAAGGATGAAATAATTCCATTTGTACAAGCTCTGAAGGACTTATTTAGCACATTCAACCAACATTTGGTTGATGAACTTTCTGAAGTCCAAAATGTCTTCTATCAAATGGAACAGGCTGTGGAACAACATCGTATTGAGTCAAAAACATTTGAAGTTAAGATGAATCAAGTTTTGAACAAAAATGAACGACAAAAAAAAAGAAAGTCTCCATATGAACAAGTGATGAGCAAATATTGTGAAACTTACTTGTTTAATTTCTATTCTGTTAAAATGTATTCCGTAATGTGCATGAATGTCAAAAGTGTCTCAAACTTGAGACTGAGCTTCAAACAGATTTTGTTAAAAGGGAAACTTAAGAGCGATAAACATGTTTCAAAAAGATTTAACCTATTCTTGAAAAACATTGCATCTCTTTAGAAGTTGACACTCAACTTAAACAGGAAATTTTTCAAAGGGAAAATTCTGTTTCAAATCAAAGTGTTCCAAGTTTTGATCAATTGTTTGAATTAAATGAATTGAAAGCTCAGTCCCAAGAGAAAGACACGGTAATTAAGAAGTTGAAAGAGAGAATTAAATCTCTAAGTGGAAAAATAGATAAGGATAAGATCAAACAGGACTTAGAAGAGATTGAAACCATTAAATATTGAATAGGTATCATAAGGTGACAAAGCTAATTGCTGATACGAGCATTTGAAAACAGACCTTTAAGCACTTATGACTTCGATTAAACCAGGCACGTATTCCGTGATTAAAAGAACAATGTGATGAATTTAAGTAATCAAGTCAATATAAAGTCTGCGGAAATTTCTGATTTAAATGCTAGTCTTAAAGAAAAGGCTTTGGCAATAACAGCACTTAAGGATGAATTAAGAAAACTTAAAGGAAAAGCCCTATTGACAATAATGATTCAAACTACCCAAAGTGATCGCAGAGATGCTTCAAGTTTAATGTGGAACCAATAACCCCCAAATTGTTAAATAAAAGGACAACTCCTCTCTCCTATATTAAGCATTCCTCAGGAATAAGCCGCAGTTCTAAGGATCTAGTCGATCATATTAAAGCATATTATCCCTTAGATCCACTCTTAGAATCTACCTATAAGTATACTAAACTAATTCAGGAGATGTTTTCTAAAATCAGTAAAACCTGTCATAGTATCAACAGTTCTAGAGAACAATTAGTGGCTGTGACCCCAGGAACAAAGGTCCAAAAGAGTTTTAGAATCACTATGCCTGTCACATCCTCAAGAAACACAAAAATTAGCCCATGCCTCAAAACCTACTTCTAACAAACCTATGTTTGTCTTCTACATGATTAAAACATCTACTAGTGCTAGGCAATCAACAGCATTCAGGCAATACAAAGGAAGATAAGATTCAACAAACACAAAGTAGAATTCTAAAGAATAAAGTAGGAGCTCACCATAGGAAAGTTAAATCTAGTTTGAAAAATAAAGACTATGTTGTTGCACCTAAAGGAACTGCTCATGTGCATCATTCCAAGCTTAATGCGAATTATGAACTTAAATGTGTTAAGCGTAATGGTTGCATGCTTTCTGATAATCATATTTATGTGTTTCTTAATTTATCAATAATGTGAATGCTCGTGCTAAATCTAGATCTGTTAAGACAAATTCAAAGAGAAAATTTGGAAACCAATAGGAAAGGTGTTTACCAATATTGGATATATCTGGAGACCTACTGGTCCGTACGCTTCACTATAGTAGAAAAGCATTCCCATTAACAGGATTGCACCACAACTACGAAGTGCCGCCTTAGGAAATCAACTGCTCCTATATAATAAAACATCTAAAACCTGTGCGTCACAAATTGGTTTTTACTCAGAAACCTAGGAAGTCTAAAACTAGTGTTTCTTATGTTAACAATTATACGGTTATTAAATCTGTTAACTGCTAACAATTCCGGACCCAGTCAATCCGAGGATCATAGTTTCCATGTTCCATCATCCTCTCTTGAATGAATGCCGGTCGTCAAAATGTCCTCTGGTAATTTGGACTCCGGCTTCACACGAAGCACATGACCGAGATCGCTTGTCTCAGCTCACCAATTTCGTCAAATAAGTTCTTGGGTATAGTTAAATTCGGTAATGAATCATGTACAAAGAATATGTGTTATGGAGACTATCAATTGGGAATGTTACAATTTCAGGGTTTATTACGTTGAAGGACTTGGGGCATCAATCTAAGACGAGAGTTGGTATAATTTTGTGTAAGATCCAACCTCGAATTTGCGTTTTCGTCAACACACATGCTACATTCGGGGTCATCTAGGAAGGTGTTTGATTTATTAACTGGATCTCGAGGGGACAATCTTATACACTCTCTCTTAGGGATATGATGGCGTCCTCTCCTATCTGTCTTTGTCCACGGGCGGGCCGCCACTAAAACAAGTCTATGGTTATGGCATCGTCATCTCTCTCATTTTGCGATTTCGGAGGCGATTAATCATCCTGCCAGACATGGTCTTGTTCGAGGTGACGGTCCCTAAGCCTCAAGTGTTAAAATGGACCCTGGTTTGTTTCTGCATGTGCATTAGGCAAGAGCACGAAGAAACCCCACAAACCCAAATCTGAGGACACCAATCAAAAAAACTCCTAATCTGTTGCACATGGATCTGTGTGGACCAATACGTGTCGCGAGTGTCAATGGAAAGAAGTACATCCTTGTTATTGTCGACGATTACTCTCGATTTACATGGGTAAAATGCTTGCGATCAAAAGATGAAGCTCCAGCTTTTATTATCAATTTTTTAAAGATGATCCAAGTACGACTTAAGGAAACCGTCTGACGCATCAGAACAGATAATGGGAACTGAGTTGGTTAATCAGACATTACGTGAATATTATGAGAAGTTTGGCATCTCCAAGAAACATCTGTTGGCCCTATCATTCCACAGCAAAATGGTGTTGTTGAAAGACAAAATCGTAGGCTAATTGAAGCAGCCCGTACTATGTTAATTTATGCAAAAGCTCCTTTATTTCTATGGGCCGAAGCGGTTGCTACAGCCTGTTATACCTAAAATCATTCCATGATACGCCTTCGATATGGTAAAACACCATACGAGCTTCTGCACAACAAACCTCCTGACCTATCGTATCTTTATGTGTTTGGTGCACCCTGTTACCCAATGAATGATAGCAAGAACTTGGGCAAGTTACAACCGAAGGCCGACATAGGTATTTTCATTGGCTATGCACCCACGAAGAAAGCATTCCGAATTTACAACAAACGTACTAGACAAATAATTGAAACCATTCACGTTGACTTTGATGAGCTGACTGCGATGGCTTCTGAACATAGCAGTTCAGGACCCGCACTTCATGAAATGACTCCTGCAATAATCAGTTCAAGACTCGTACCAAACCCTCCTCCTTCAACACCGTTTGTACCACCTTTAAGAACTGATTGAGATATTTTGTTTCAACCTTTGTTTATGAATTATTCACTCCTCCACCAAGTGTTGATTTTCCAGCTCCTAAAATCATTGCTCCAATTAATGAAGTAGTAGCTCTAGAACTCGATGTTTCAACCAGTACACCTTCATCACCCACAGTTGATCAAGATGCACCATCACCAAGTAATTCTCAAAAAACACCCAAAACTCCGCCTCCCGTCATTCTAACCGATGTTGAAGCAGATAATCATGATATTGAAGTTGCACATATGGGTAATGATCCATACTTCGGTGTTCCAATTCCAGAAGTCTCTTCTGATCAACTGTCATCATCGAACATTATTCATATAATTGTGCACCCTGATCACCAAATTTCTAAACACAATAGCAAATGGACTAAGGATCATCCACTTGAAAACATAATCGGTGAACTCGCTAGACCAGTTTCCACTCGGCTACAATTACATGAGCAAGCTATGTTCTGTTACTACGATGCTTTCCTCACTGCTGTTGAACCCAAGACGTATAAAGATGCTTTGACTCAAGCCTGTTAGATTGAAGCAATGCAAGAAAAACTTAATGAGTTTGAACATCTTGAGGTATGGGAGCTCGTACCCCGACCAGACAAAGTTATGGTGATTACTTTGAAATGAATCTACAAAGTGAAACTAGACAAACTGGGAGGAATTTTAAAGAACAAAGCTCGATTAGTAGCCCGTGGTTACCATTAAGATGAGGGAATTGATTTTGAAGAGTCTTTTGCTCTAGTTGCAAGATTAGAGGCTATAAGGATTTTTCTTGCGTTTGCCGCTCATATAAACATGCTCGTCTACCAAATGGATGGGAAGACTGCGTTTCTGAATGGTAATCTGCAGGAAGAGGTTTATGTTAGCCAGCCGAATGGATTTGGGATAAGATACACCCCTAATCACGTTATAAGCTAAAGAAAGCTCTATATGGGTTGATAACAAAGCTCCACGTGCGTGGTATTGATATGTCTGTCTTCTTCTTGATATCCAAGACTTCCTAAAAAGTTCCAGAGGATCCTACAATTGTTCATCTGCAGAGGCCGTCTAAGGAATTACTTCTGGTATAAATTCATGTCGATGATATTATCTTTACTGCATCTACACCTGAACTTTGTGATCTATTTCCTAAAATCATGTGTTCAAAATTTAAGATGTCGATGGGAAAATTTTCATTTTTCTTAGGATTACATATTTCTCAAAGTCCCAGAGGCATTTTTTATTAAACCCGTTAATTATGCCCTTGAATCTTTAATAGAATTACGGTATTGCTCTGTGTCTATTGTGGATATCCAATGTGGAGAAATCCAAACTAGATGAGGATAAAGAGGGAAAGCCGTAGATTCGTCACACTATCGTGGTATGATTGGCACCCTCCTTTATCTTACAGCCAGTAGACCTGACCTACAATTTGCTATATGCATGTGGAGCCCAGTTTCGGCTCGGCCTACGAAACGACATAAATGCGGGTAAATATGATCTTTGGTATCTAAAAGGAACAGACATAGGGGTCTATGGTATCCGAAGGTTCTTTGATTGCTTCTAACAGCATTTGCAGTGCGGATCATGCTAGTTTCAGATCCGCCGTAGCACTTCTGGGTAGTATGCAGCTTTGGTGTGATAGAATTATAGCCTGGTCGTCTAAAAGGCAGAAAAGCGTGGCGATATCAGTTCGAAAGCTAATAATTTGCTTTGTTAGGCTGTTGTGCTCAATTCATCTTAGATGAGATCACTGTCTTACGACTATGGCCGTTTGGATTCATAAAATTCCAATGTACTATGATAACAAAAGCGCTATTGGCCTTATGCTGCATACAACGTTTCAACATTCCTGATCCAAGCATATAGACATCAGATTTACACTTTATCAAGGAGCACGTTAAGGAATGGGGTGATCGAACTTTACTTTTTGTTAATACGGATTATCAAACTAGTAGACATCCTTCACTTAAAGTCTTGGGCGAATAGAATTGATTTTCTGATCAACAAGCTGGAATGCGTGGTTTTACGCGCGTGACTCTGGAAACAATTGGCAAATGTGATGATGAATAGTAGTGGTACCTATTCAAATATCTTGTATCATATGTATATATTTTAAAACCATAAAAACCAAAAAGATTTTTCATTTTTCAAATTTTTATAAAAACAAAATACAAAAAAATGAGAAAATATAAAAAGAGGTAAAAATGACATGTTTTCTGAAAATCGATAACATTTACGGTCTTAGAAATGTCATTCAATAATGATACGAGGCTGTAAATGAAGTTCGAGCAGAAGTTCAAATGTTTTCAAAACATGCCAAATGGCTTGCTATTATTTCAGATAGCAACCCGGTCATCATCTTAAAGGCAATTATTTCATGAAGAAAACTTGACCGCTCAACAGGAATTTATTCCCGGGCATGGTCTACTTTATGACCATGCAAAGGCTTGTGATTACTTTGCATCACAACCCGTGTTTCCTTTATACAAATAAATGTACGTGTCAGTGCATTTATTTGTCAAAATAAGAGAAATCTTATTTTTATTGGTAAAAAGTTGTCTTTCAAACACAACACCAATTATGAATCAGTGTTTTCTAGTAATAACAAAATGATTTTCACAGACAATTCGACATCTCACTCAATGACAAACAGCTCTTTAAAGATAAAACGGGTATTTTTTTGGGGGGAGAATATAGTATCAAATAATCTTTTATAAACGGTCTTTCATAATAAGTCACCGGAATTTATCAGATAAAAGTTTTTAATAATGCGGATCTTATTTAAGGGGAGTTAATGGATTTTAACTACACAAGCTTTAGATGTCATGTGTTTAAAACTTTATCGACTTATTTGCAATTTGAGACTTAGTTGATTCTCACAGACTAGATTTAAGCTTATTAATTCTCCGAACACGATCTCTAGTATACATGCGTACTAGGTTTTGCTGATTCAGAGGTATCGAAACCAGCAAAGGGGAAGGAATAGATATACAAGAAAGATAATGAGTACACGTGATAGAATTCATAACCTATTCTTATTTTAGGTCATTCCGGGAAGACAAATGTCATAACCGCAGAGAAAATCAGTGTTTAACTTGTTACTTTCGGGTGCACTATTTCAACTACATGGGGGTAGAGATATCTTGTGATTTTAAGTATGCATCATTTAAGATACTAGGGGGAAGTGTTGTAAGAAGATTTATTCTAAGCGTGAGAAGATTGGTTATTGATTCAATAAAGGCTTCCTTAAATAGTTAATCACTAAGCTTATTCTTAAAAGAAGTAGAAATATTTAATAAAAGAGGTACACATAGGTATGATGATTCCTTTAAATAGTTAGTATCCTGCAGGAAGAAATGTCTACATTTGGGACTTAGTTGACTTAGGTGTTATCATTTCAACTACTTAAAGGGAATACTTATGACATTCGGGACTTAGTTGACTTTGGTGTTGCAATTTATATCATCACTATCATGTAAGGAGAAATATGGACATCTGGGACTTAATTGACTTTGGTGTTGCGGTTTTGAGTTATTTGTGTACTTCTTATATCTAGGTTTTATACATCAAGACTGCTTGATGCGGCTTGCAAGAAAGTTCTGAATCTACTCAAGAAAGGATTGCTGGTTTAGGGGAAGCTAAGACAACTTCAACACCGACATCACCAACCACACAAGCTCAAGTTACATATGTATCTGAATCTGTTTCATACTTGAAGTTTGAAGCAAAGACTTTCGTAACTTGGAAAGAAAGTTGAAGCAATGCCGAAGAGTGCTTGGACAGAGAAAGATCAGATTAACAACTTCTTGAAATAAAGAATGTTAACGAGGAGCTTAGAAAAGTTTGTTGGTGGGAGATTGTACGAAGGAGACCTATGGCTGCTACAAAGGACCATATGATTTCATCATATGATGTTCTCATCATTCAGGTTAAATCTTCGTATATAATAAACATGTGAATATGTACATAAGTAGTAAAAGACTTAGGGTTATGTGGTGTTCGAGTACGATGATTTTTCAAGAATTTTTCACAAAATTCAAAATCTTTGAAAATTTCGTACTCAACACTATATCATATCCCTCATAATTTGAGGGGGAGCATTAAAATGTTCTGGTGTGTACAGTTTTAATACGTATATAAATATAACGATAATGAAATTCCTAAACTACCTTTGAGGACAAAGGTAGTAAGAAAAATCACACGAAAAATATTCTACGTAAGAAACAGGTAAGTGATTACCGGGTCGTTTTCCCAAAGATTTATGAAATTGAGACCTCATTTGTTATTTGGACAATGACTTGAATTGGTTCAAAGATGATCTGTTTTCTAAAATCCTAATAGCGATCAAATAAAGGCACAATTAAATCTAACTACGAAAAAATGATAACGGGAAATAAAATAAAACACGACAAATAAGCAAAAACACTAAAATTAAACCCTAAATGTTTTTCTAAACTTTTTCTAATCCTAAATGACTATTTAAAAGTAAAAAGCTAAGGAATTTCTAAACCGAGATTAATTTGAGCTAAAAACGAAGAAAACGAGAACTGGATCGAATCTTGTTCTTTAAAAATTGAACTTTCGAAATATTAACCCTACGGAAGTAAATTTCAAACCTAAGCTAGATTATGATAAAATAAAATTTTTGAAAAAATAATTTT
>BQNB010057963.1:0-37976 GCA_026074375.1 Tanacetum coccineum
CTTGGATGAAATGTCCTAAATCCATATCCTTGTAATTTCTAGCTCCTTGCTAGTTTTTTTAATAATATCAATTTGCCGTTCAAAAAAAAAATCCTCTTCACTATTAATGGCGTAAATATTAGCACTAAGATAAAAGAAGAATTGTTCAAGACTCTCACAAATTTTTTTGTGCAACACCCTTTTAAATTTTTTTGGTCCATCCTTGCTTACAATAATTCACAAAGTTTTTAAAATCTAACTAACTACACTCTCTACCGATCAAATATCGTCTTTTTTTTTTACTAAAACATCTTCTCATTCATTGAAATGCAAATAAGACAGTTACGTAGTGTTTAATAAGGACTTAAAGAATCTTAATTAAAAAATAAGTAAATTAATTAAGTCACTAAAGACTTGTTTGTTTTGTGCTTAAAATTAACAAAATGACTTCATAAGAAAAGCCAAGAGGGGGAGAGTCTATATTAAGTCCATGACTTAAATATAATTTTACATATTTACCTTCTCACTTCTTCACCTATTTCATATAAAAAGGTATAAAAGTAAATTTCTATAATTCAGACACTTTAATCAGCACAAAAACAAACAGTAATCTAGACACTTTAATTTTACAGCACAATTTAAATAACAACATTATGATTTAATTTAGGGAGTAATTGAATTATGGTTATATATAGTTGTAGAACGTGCAACGAGGTTCATAATGATAACGTCATTGTCAATGTTTTGCACGAGTTTTTATTTAACATAAGTATTTTTATATTTATATTTATAATGTCCAATACAAAGATTACGTAGAATAAAATATAAAGTCTTTTAAAGTCGATCATCCCAAATGCGCCAACGTCGCCGAGAATATTTATCTACGCGGTTTCGTAGCTCCTTCTCATTTGACTAATACATCCGTAGTTGAAAGCTGAGGTCTTTGAACGTTCGAACTGGAATGAAACACAAAAAATTAGGCACTCAAAATACCTTTTGTGAAGATATTCGCATATTGAAACTGAGACGGAACGTGTAGAACACGCACTTGCCCAGAAGCCACATAATCACGAACAAAATGTATATCTATCTCGATATGCTTAGTACGCTAGTGTTGTACCAGTTTAGTAGAAAGGTAAACGGAACTGACATTGTCACAGTAAACAGGCGTAGCAACATGCAAACAAGCATGTAATTCCCGCAAAAGATTATGAATCCATGCACTTTCAGTGACAACATTAGCTACACCCAGATATTCAGTCTTTGCACTAGAACGGGATAAAGTAACATGTCGTTTAGCACACCATGATAATTGATTATCATAAAGAAAAACGCAATAACCAGAAGTGGATCGTCGAATGACTGGGCAACCTGCCCAATCAGCATTAGTGTATGCAGTGAGCTGGTAGTAGAAACATGTAGATGAAGACCATGATCATGAGTGCCACGAACATAACGAAAAATCCGCTTCAAAGCAACAAGATAAGACTCACGGGGATCATGCATATAGAGACAAACCTGTTGACCATCATAAGAAATATCCGATTGCGTGAAAGTAAGATACTAAAGAGCATCTGCCAACAGGGGCGGAGCTATGCTTTGGCCACCCGTGGCACGTGCCACACACTGTTTTTGGCGACGAAGTGTGAATTTCTAGTGATTTTTGTTGGTTTTTCGAAGTGCTACACCCAACGACGAAGTGAGGAAATAGATCTGTATATAGATAATGAAGTATGAAATACCATGAAGAAGATGATTATTTATGGAAAGAGAAAAAGATATGAATATAAAAAAGACTAGCAGGGTACCCGCGCGTTGCGGCGGCGGATACCCTGTGATTAAAGTTTATCCGTCACCAAAATAAAAATGATAAACTGATCAACCGGAGAATAATAAAAAATGATCCTAATTCGACCCGGTTCACCCGTTTATACCGGTTCCGCCCGGTTATCCCGTTTCGTTTTCGGACGGTTTTTATTGGTTAGCCGAACCGGTGGCGACTCCAGTGTCC
This sequence comes from Tanacetum coccineum, assembly GCA_026074375.1. Lineage (NCBI taxonomy): Eukaryota > Viridiplantae > Streptophyta > Magnoliopsida > Asterales > Asteraceae > Tanacetum > Tanacetum coccineum. Next base: position 1,991 of record BQNB010057963.1, read on the forward strand.
GGTTAAACCCGCGGATCTGGTTCGGTTTTTAAAACCATATGCACCACCAACTTGTTAGCATATAAATTGTATGAATTTTTGTGTGTTTTATTAGATTATAAAATATGTATAACATGTATTTTGCATTTTGAGTGTATTTTAAAAATAACATTAATTAGGGTGTTTAAAACTTTAATTAACATATGCTTTATAATATATAATACTTAAAATTTAGAAAAGTGATTGTAATGTTTAATTGAATTGTACTATAAGATTTTAAAATTGTAATAAAAAGTACATGGCAATCAATGTTAGGCAATAAATTACGTCAATTGTTTAATATCTTTAACTTCTTGTTTCTATTTTGATTTCTTTAACTTTTTCAATTAATTTCAATTGTTTGTTTTGTTATTTGTACAAAAAATCCAGATGTTTGCAAACTAAAATATATGAGTTATATTTATGTGAACTTGTAATTTGGAGTTTATCTCTTTATATCGTAACATTTTGTTTATTACTAATAAAAGTAGATATCAGGATGCGCCACCTGGCATAACTACGATACAATTTCCTTAAAGATGGAGTTGTCGTTTGTCCATTTTGCTCATTTTCTCAAGTAATTAAGTAAATATATGTTACTACCGAAAAAATATCATTGTATCCGTATGTCCAACGATTCAAAATTCTGTCCATGTTTCAAAATAATGAATTGTATGTTGTTGTCTACCGGTAAAAAAAAAATCGAGCACCCCTTAATATAAATTCCTGGCTTCGTCTCTGGCTACACCCACTTGGGGAGAAACAAGTTTTTTAGCTGTGTTTTTAAGAAGTAAAAGGAAGATGGTGAAGATGAGGAAAAACGTTTTATTTTTGAGGTTTGCTTTCAGATTTATGGAGAATAGATGAAGAAGAAAGAATATGCAGAAAAAAAGAGAGAGAAGATTTACGCGAATCCGTACCCAACTGTACTTGAGAACTACCCGCAAATTAAAGCAAATTGAGCCAAAAATCATGCCACACATAGTTCAAAATCCTGGCTCCGCCACTGTCTGCCAAGCTACGATACAAGGTGGAGTCAAAAACCCATCAGGACCCAACTTGGATTCAGTATCAACTAGAGTTCTGCAAGGATTGCAATGCATCATGTAGGCTCTATCAAGTATTTCCTCAACATATTTAGACTGTGATAGAGACATGCCTGCCAAAGTCTGCTGAGCCGAAATGCCAAAGAAATAATTAAGAGAGCTAAGGTTGGTCATAAAAAACTCGGCATGTAAGGACCCGATGACCTGTTTTAGCTGCAGAAGATGATGTAAGAATAAGCAATATCAGTCACACGTTGAAAAATAAACAACGAGGAGTCAGTTTTGTGAAGCATAAGAGTCAAAGTGTTGAACTAAGCGCGCGAGGCTTGCTTAAGCCCATATAGTGATCGATACAAATGACACACATAATCGGGGTGAGCAAATCCACAGATGAGCTCGAGACTTATAATCTGTTGCCTAATATACATGACAGTAAGGCATATTATTGTGGTAATCGAGTTTTAATAAGATATGTATTAATAACAAGTGCGTTCATATTTGAAAATATATTTAAACAAGTTAGAGATATACTATATAACCCTTATGGCTATGGTAGTAATGACAAGAAAGAGGGAGTATATGCTAAATGCCTAAATCATTCCTTAATTTAATATGAGGTTGTTTTTTTTCTTAACATTTTAAGAAATATACCACAGCTCATGCAATCTTCATTTGGTCTTGGCTTTCCTTATTTGTCATTGTGTTTGTCACAACTTGTGTAAAACTTTGTAATAGCTTGACTTACACCAAATCTCTAGTGTTATAATCAATAATCTGTGTGGATTCATATATATATGTTCTATAAGACCGAAAACAGATATTACCTTCCTCGAGCCAGATATGAGATACACCCACATCCGTTGTACTGGGTTTTTTTGGAGTAATAAATTTACTGAGAAACCCTCGAAAACAAATATATGTATGATGACCGGTTGTTTTAATAATGTATTACTTCCCCCGGCTAAAAAAAAGTTCACCTTATCATTTATGTTGTAAAAAAAAGTGTCCAGTTTTTATTTTTGGATAGTGATAATGACTTGTTTTCCTATTTTACCCTTAAAATCAAAACATGCATTAATTACTCATTCCTAATTTCTATATTAACTATGAGGGTAAAAATGAGTTTTTATCAATCAAAACTAGCATTAATTACACATATCATAATTTGTCGAATTTTTGTTTGTGGACACTCTTTTTGGGACGGAGACAAGTAAGTTCATATTTGAAAACGTATTTAAGCAAGTTAAGCTTAACAATAAGGGAATTGATTTGCACACTCAAAAATTTGATTGTGACACTCTATTTTGTGCATTACATAGTTGTACTAGAGTTTACACTGTGTTTTATCTGCTTGTACTGTGAGTGTCTCAATCATAAATAAGAGTGTGCAAATCACCTCCAAACTCTTTCTCACTATTGGAAAAAAAGTCTACAAGGTTGATTAATCGCCGCTTAGGCGCTACTGGGTCACCAACATTTTTTATTTGTGTAAAATGATCTAACAAATTGGTCAACCGTTGTCAACGACGGTCAATGGCGGTCAACAATGATCAGTGTTGGTCAAACTTGCCAGAAACCTGCAAATCTTGCGGGAAATAGACAAAACTCACCGTAAAGTAAGTGGTTTTTTAAAACATTTATAGTAGCTGTTTATATCTATTACAAGTTGTTTTTATAAAACAATCATGCTGAAAATTCTCAAAACTTGCTAGAAATGCCCACCCGATTAATCACCAATTAATCCCGCCTAAGTTGATTACAAGCTAAAAGGGAGTCGATTGCTCGATTATCAATTCGCGATTTTTGCAACCCTGAACAATTAATTAGAGAAGAACCGAGAAAGAAAAATGAATAAATAATTTGGAAAAAGGGAGTATATGCTTAATGATTCCTTAATTTAATGGGCAAATCGCATAAAAAGGTATCCATTTTAGGGTCAATGTCAATTAAAGGTACTCATCTTTTTTTACTTCTTAATTTAAGGTATCGATCTTTTTTTTTGTTGCAACGTTAGACAATTAACAGGTTTTTCGGTTACATTTCTAACGATCGTTATTTTATTATTGCATCGTTAGTCCTTTATATGATTTTGTTAAAAAAAATATTTTCTACTTATTTTTAAAACTTAATACACGTTTTATACACACATTTTTTACACGTTTTTATACAGCCTTTTTTACACGTTTTTATACATAGTTTTATACATGTTTTTATACACACATTTTTATGCACGTTTTATACACACATTTCTATACACGTTTTTCTACATGCTTTTATCCACGATTTTATACATACATTTTTATACACGTTTTTACAGACACATTTTTATGCACTTTTTTTTAAAACGTGGATAAAATTGTTTGTAAAAACGTGTATAAAAATATGTGTATAAAAATGTGTATAAAAACGTGTAAAAAATATATAAAAACGTGTAAAAATGTGTGTATAAAACGTGTATAAGTTTTAAAAATAAGTAGAAAATATATTTTTTAACAAAATCATATAAAGGACTAACGATGCAATAATAAAATAACGATCGTTAGAAATTTAACCGAAAAACCTGTTAATTGTCTAACGTTGCAAAAAAAAAAAGATCGATACCTTAAATTAAGAAGTAAAAAAATATGAGTACCTTTAATTGACATTGAACCTAATATAGGTACCTTTTTATACGATTTGCCCTAATTTAATATGATGTTTTTTTCTTAAAATTTTAAGAAACATACCTGAGATATCCACAGCTCATGCAATCTTCATTTTGTCTTTTAGTAATAGGCTTTCCTTGTTTGTCATTGTCTTTTGTTACAACTTGTGTTGGCTTATTTGGTTTTGTCATTGTCTTTTGTTACAACTTGTGTTGGCTTATTTGGTTTTGTGCTTATGTTTTATAAGCTCATTTTTTGCGCCTTATTTTGAAACTTTTCGGCTTATATAAGTTTATAAGTTCATTTAGGCTTGTAATGTGTAGGAATCAGTATTTTGATAAGTTAGTTGCCAATTTGCCAACTATTTAACTACCTATGGATACCTTTAGACCAAGCAAGGCCAGGAGCACACCACGTTGACCCGGCCTCTTCATACCGTTTGTCCATACACACGTACACAATAAACCGATTATCTTCTATTAGAATGCACATAGATATATCAGACTTGTATTTGTGATGCATATATGCCCTTGATATGTTTTAGTACAAGCTTGCTAATGATTTCGCTAAACGCTAAAAATATCATCATGTGAACTGTTAGTATAAAAACCGCTTCTTTATAAAAATATCATCCAGGAATCCCCTTCTTCCTCTACCACGGCGAGCACCTCGCTTTCATTCATGAATTTTTTTTTCAATTCCTCCACCAACACCTGTTTGCTGAGATGTGCGAAGCTGGTGGATGTCATTTTGCTTTGTGCATCCGCTTTTTTGTTCTTGCTTCTTGGGACTTGCTTTATTGAGAACGCTCGGAAGGCACTGGCCAGTGCTTTTACCTTCTCTAAGTATTTGATCATGTCTGTCTCTTTTGCGATGTAAGTCCCATTTACTTGGTTTGCTACCAGTTTTGAGTCTACATTTACTTTGAGGTTTTGGACGCCTATTTTTTCCGCTATCCGCAATCCTGCTATCAATGCTTCATATTCTGCTTCGTTGTTAGTTGCTTCAAACTGAAATCTTAAAGCGAATGTGAACTCTACTCCTTCCGGATCCGTGAGTATCACTCCTGCTCCGCATTTGTCAACGCAAGATGACCCGTCCGTGAACAAGGTCCACCATGCCGGGAGCGGTTCTTCTTCCTTTGTAGAATCGTCCTGACCTTCTTCCTCTGGTCTTTTTACGATAAAATTGGCTAATACTTGTCCTTTAACAGATACTCTTGGCCTATAATGTATACCAAACTCCCCTAATTGTATGCTCCACTTTTGCATCCTACCAGCGACTTCTGGGTTTGATAGTATGTTTTTGATGGGTTGATCTGTTATTACTGTGATAGGGTGAGCTTGGAAGTATCTTCTTAGCCTTTTGCTTGCATGTACTAATGCCAGCACCAATTTTTCCATGGCGGTGTAATTTACTTCCGGGCCCCTTAGCGCCCGGCTGACAAAGTAGATTGGCATCTGCCTGGCTTCTCTTTCCGTCATTAGTACGGCGCTTACCGCTTCCTTGGATGCTGCCAGGTAGACAATGAGTTCCTCTTGTTCTTCTGGAGCGGTGAGCATAGGTAACTTTGCTATATGTTCCTTCATTTGTTTGAATGCAGCTTCCGCTTCCTCCGTCCATAGAAAGTCACTCTTCTTTGTGCATTTTTTCAAAGTTTTGAAAAATGGTAATGATTTCTCCGCTGACTTTGCTAAGAACCTGTTTAAGCTTGCCAATTTTCCATTTAACTTCTGCACGTCTTTCAGGCATTTTGGTGATTGGAGGCTTAATACGGCGTCTACCTTGTCTGGGCATATCTTAATGCCTTTAGTATTGACCTGGTATCCTAAGAACATTCCTTCCTCAACTCCAAAGGTGCACTTTTTTGGGTTCAGTTTCATGTTGATTTTTCTGAGCGTCTTAAATGTTTCTTCTATGTCGCGGACAACTTCATCCTCCGTGCGGCTTTTTATGACCAAATCATCCACATATACCTCGAGGTTTCTACCGATCTGTCCGTGGAATGTTTTGTCCACTAGCCGCTGATAGGTTGCACCGGCGTTCCTTAGACCGAAAGGCATTTTTGTGTAGCAAAAAATGCCTTGATTTGTAATGAACGCGGTCTTTTCCTCATCTTCCTCTGCCATTTGTATTTGGTGATACCCCTTGTATGCGTCCAGGAAGCATTTGAAGGGGAATCCACACAAGGATTCGACCTTCCAGTCTATTTCTGGCAGAGGGTAACCGTCCTTGGGACATGCCTTATTGAGGTCTTTAAAATCAACACACATTCTCCAACTGTTGTCACTCTTCTTTACCATCACCGGGTTGGAGAGCCAATCGTGATAATGAACCTCCCTCATGATCCCAGCTGTCACAAGCTTACTAACCTCGTCATTGATTGCTACATTCCTTTCTGCGGCTTGGCCCCTTTTCTTTTGCCTAACCGGCTGACAACCTTTTCGTACATTCAGCCTATGTTCCACTATCTGTCTTGGAACGCCCGTCATATCCGTTGGGGTCCAGGCGAATATGTCCAAACTCCGCTGAAGTAGGTTGCACAGCTTACTTCTGGTTTTTTCCGTAAGGTCGGAACCGATCATTACTGTCTGCTCCGGGTGTTCCGGATTGATTGCCACTTTTACCCTTTCTTCTTTTACTTTGTTAACTAAGATGGGTTGCTCCTCTGGTCCGGAGACCATCGCACATTCAACTGGGATAATTTTACTGCCCTTTAGCGTGAGTATTCCTCCCATGACTGGGAATTTTATCATTCCGTGCGCTGTTGATGGTACTGCTTGTATCTTTCGTAACCCGGGCCTTCCAATGATTCCGTTGTGTGGAGACGTCGATCTCACCACCATGAAATCCATCCATGCTGACGTTGAGTGTTCATCATCTCCGATTTTTACCAAGAGTGTTATCTGTCCCAATGGCCATTTTATTTCGCCGCTGAACCCTATTAATGAGGTTGTAGCAGGGACCATTTGATTCTTTATCTCTGGACGCAGTCTGTTAAAGCAGTGCTCATAGAGTATCTCAAAAGATGACCCTCCGTCAACACATATGCGGTGCACTTGATGGCCTCCAATCTCTGCTTCTATTATTAAGGGGCCTTCCGCTCCTTCATCGTCCCGTAAATGTGGAAACAACATTTCCGAATTGGGTGAGAAGCTTTGAGTTATCTTTTGCCTTATTACCTTTTGTCGTGACTGAATCATTAAAATTGCCTGAGGTTTCTCTTTTCCGGAGGCCTCACCTTTCTTTTTCGGCTGTTCTTTTCCGCTGCTTTGCTTTAGCTCCCGGATTATGTGCGATAGTTTCCCAGCTTTGAGCATATCTTCAATTTGTTTCCTTAGATGGTTGCATTCATCTGTATTATGCCCCACTTCTCCGTGAAACTCGCAAAACTTGTTTGTGTTTCGCTTTTCAACCGGGGTTGTCATCGGAGGTGGGGTTTTGAATTTTCCTTTTTTTAAGGCTAGAATCTCCTTTGGGGTTTTTGTTAGAAGAGTAAACATGTCCGGCCTTTTTTCTTTCTTATGTTGGCTGCGGAAGCCTCCTCCTTTTTTGAAATTCTGCCTATGACCCCCTTCCTGGTGTCTCCATGCCGGATGGACTTTTTTCCTTTCTTGGTTTGAGGCCGCCTTTTGCCCTTGAAGAAAAGATGTGGCCACCTGCATCATTTCGTCTACTGTTTTTGGAATTTTCTCATGAAATCTTTTGATAAGTTCAGGATTTGTGATTCCGTGCACGAATCCGAAGATTCTCATGCATTTCAGTGCTCCTTTAACATTTCTACTTTTCGACTTATACCTTTGTATGAAGTCTTCTGTGGACTCTCCGTCTCTCTGTTTTATGTTATGGAGCATTATTGGGTCTCTGATGCACTTCTTCTGTTGGAGGTAGTTTTTCAGGAATGCTTCTCTTAGATCGTTGTAACTGTCTATTGATTCTGGGGGAAGATCGTCAAACCACACCCGAGCGTTTTCGGTGAGTGTGGAATTAAACATGTGACACCATGTTGGCATGGCCCACCTCTCCGTTTTTGCTGCTGTCTGGAAGATTTTCAAGTGATCTTCAAGATCTTCGCTTCCGTTGTATGTTTTTACATGACTTGGCATTCGCGTTTTCGGGAAGTCGAAGTGACGGATTCGAGACGTGAACGGATCAGTCTCGGCACATACCCAAGGTTGGGAGAGATCATCATCTTCGACACTGGACTTTTTTCTTCGTAATTTAGACTTCCAGTGCCCTCCTTCACTATCTTTGCTTTCAGAGTGATTTTTCGTATACCTTGAGCTTTCCTGACGGCTATCGGAGTGCGCGGATGTGCTCCGTCCTCTGCTTCCGAGTCTCTTGAACACGGTGCTTTCTCTTCTTGCCTTGCTCTTGTATTCATGCCGTGGCGATCTTGACCTTTCACGCCTCAACCTAGTGAAGACGCTAGGATTGTGGCGCGGGCTGCGAGAGCGTCTCTGTCTTCTTGGCGATATTGTCCTGGACTCAGAATACGCTGATTCCTGCGCCCTAGTGCTCTTCTTCCGGGCATCGCCAAAGTCAAGCCTCGCTTTTACTTCCTCCAGCTTTTCTTTCTTTCTCTGCTCATACTCATACTTATCTGCCATGATTGGTAGTAGTTTCTCATAGTGCTTTTCGCAGAACTCTTCGAGATCTACAACGGATGTAGTTCTCACGGAGCCCTGGGGGGTTTGTTTGTTCTTCCCTGCCGTATTCCGCACATCAGACTTGGGATGGCTAGGGGTAGGTTGTTCGTGATTGCTCATGGTAAGTATTTTCAAGGAACGCAGTTATATCGGTCCCACGGATGGCGCCAACTTGTTGGTACAAAAACCGTGTATGGGGGGTGAAGAGATAGGGTATGACGTTGATCTTGTACTGATCCAAGTAGTAAGATGGCGATCTGCACAAATGAGAGTAAACCGTTAGCCTTACCGCGGGGCGGACCCCACGGTTAAGCTCCGGCGTGAGAGTAAGTATACATGTTTGTCAGAGAATCAGAAAATATCAGATTATATGTGTGTATTAATGATCAGACAGAGTGTACCTCTTTTGGGTGTGAAATGACCCCTATTTATAGGCAAGCCTAATAATAGGGTTTCTTAATATTTCGCTTGCGACTGTTAGTAGCCGGAGTGGGTCCCTTGTCGGGCAAGGGTCCACGTGTAATCGTGTCAGCGGACGTGAGTATCCTTCCGCAGTCCGTGTTTGTCCGCGGAGGTGCAACGGGTGCGGCTTTAAAAGGTACTCACGTGCGTCTTTGAAACATCCGGAGCGTGATCCCTGTCAGGCTTAGTAGTCCGGCTATTTATTGTATTGGGCCTGACCCATATGCATGTTTTAAAAGACACAAGGATATGTTTAAGTGATTTGAAGATTTTATCTGGTAACTAGATCTCCTTGTTGACATATGCCCATATCATTGAATCAAGAATCAAAAAACGGTTATCGTTTTCTCAAACATGTCTCAGTTGACACATAAGCGCGTGTTGAGTGATCTTTTTTAGAGCCTTTGAAGGGCCATGTTAGCTGTATTATGCTCTAAACAAACATTCTAATCATTGTTTTATGACATATTTAAATTCTTGTTTGATAGTATAATTCTACTATTTTATTAAATTACCTAATCAACTGTCACCTGCTAATTGTATAAATATGTCTCTATACCTGTTTTTGCTAAGTACTGTGGATACATAGCCTCTCTTCACAGTCCAAATCTAATAACCGAAAAAACACTTAGAAACATAAAAATAATGGAACCTATCTCTACCCTTTTAGGAGAAGAACGGAACTTCTTTGGTGGTATAAACTCGAGTGACGAGGCTGATTTTATGTCCCATTTATTCAGCAACTTTTCAACTAAAGTATCGTCGAATGTTTCCACATATCAGGACGCTTCTGCATTTTGGCCACACCATGAACCAACAATGAACACTGACGATTCAGATAACACGAATGCTACCATGCCTCTTCTATTTCAAGAGGATAGTTATCCGGAGAGTAATAGTCTTTTTTTTCCCACTTCAAGCGGCGAAAGCAGCTACCTCTCAGTCTCATGCTCCAGGAGCATCCAAAAGGGCATGTCCGCTACTCCTTCAGAAAATAATAATCTGTCGCCAAATACCAGAAAACATTCTTATGATGAAGCAGATGTATGTTGACAGTTGACGTAGCTTATTTTTTCCTAATCTATAACTAATGCATCATAAGATTGATAAAATGCTTTACGATGCAGGTCCATCACACGAGTTGGAAAAAGCCAAAGATTATTAGGAGTCAGAGTACAAATGCGCTTGACGCGGATAATGACTCAAAAAATGTTGCAATGCTGAATGCAAATGGCAAGAAAAGAGCGAGCAGCGGGTCAGCAGTCGATAGTCAAAGTGTGTACGCAAAGGTAGGTTATTTAAATTACGTTAAACTTTTGTTCTAAAGCTAATCGTTCCGTTTATAATGATGTAAATCTTTTTCTTTCACAGAAAAGAAGAGAAAAAATTAACGAAAGGTTAAGGATACTACAAAACCTCGTTCCTAATGGTACAAAGGTTGATATAAGCACAATGCTAGAAGAAGCTGTTCAATATGTGAAATTCTTGCAGGTTCAAATAAAGGTGAGTAAACATAAGCAAACATTATCTTAATCTAAAATATATATTACGAGTTGAAGTTGAAACGATTAATATTTGAACTGTTTATCGTGTATGCAGCTGTTGAGCTCTGATGAAATGTGGATGTATGCTCCTATTGCATACAACGGGATGGAACTTGGGCTCCACGATGTGAATCTCCCTTCACCAAGATGATCGATATCGCATTTCTAATTCAATAAGAACAGTTCATATATTGATTTTTTGCGTCCTATAAATACGAGATGCTTTTATGTCAAGACTATTGTTTTGCCTTTTCGGTTTTTTTCCTTGAACATGATACCTTGAATGTTTATGAACATTATCTAGACCTTGCATGATACCTTGATTGTATTCGATACTTAAAATGATTTATCCATTTGACCCGTTACAGATACCAGATAACCCAAGTCAACCCATTTATAAGTAAACGGGTTAAAATGTGTCATTGTATCAGTTGTCTACCTAAGTATCAGCATAGCCTTAACAAGTTACAAAAAATAAAAATGAAAATAATCGAAGTAACAACATTTTTTAAACTAGATTTTTGACGATGCCAACAATCAAGATTTGTGCTTCAACAATAAGAGTGTCATTGAACAAAAAGCCATTTTTGGAGTCATGAAGGTCGCTTAACTTCATAAAGCACGGAAAGCCCCAACCATCAGCTGTTTTACAGAACCAGTGGTCAGCTTCTGCATAGATAGACGAAATATGAATTAGTGAGGATAAAGAATAGCTTAGCAGACATAGGAGCTTATGCAATACCTTCATTTTTGTGGGAACCTTCGGTTCCATGGCTTTTTAGACGAATATTAAACTTTGCGTAAACCCTCCATTCATCAGAATCAAATGCAACGTCATGTGGCCTTAGAAAGATCGAAAGATTTGTGTTTTTTCCAGCTTTGGTTCCTTTAGGATACAGTGACAATTTCCTACACATATTCGATTTAGTAACATGAACAATATTGTATCACAAAGCTTATGAACTCAATAGACACAAAAATAGTACCATTTCACTTGACCAGCTTTGAAATCCTCAGAGTACAACGGTCCGTCTGTCAAGGTTGAAAACTTAGGAATTGTCCACGTGTGCGTATTCATTGATGTCGGAAGCTTGATCATCGATAAACATTGATCTTTTTGTGCATATTTTGGGACAACAAAAACCTCGGCTCCAAATTCACATGAATCTCCATAAAGGTAACCATTTTCAGCCCCCTTAAATGAATCCAATGATATGAGTTTGCGAAAGCCCCATCTTGTTTTCTTCTCATGAAACCTCGTACGTTTCCCGTCATCACCTATGTATATAAGGCGTACCAGTGTACTTTTTAAACAGGCTTTTTTTAAAGGTATTCACGTAACTCAAAAGTAAATGCATGCCGTACCTTGGATGGTTAGATAGTTGTGGCGTATATGATCATAGATCATGATTTTGAAGTAAACGTGAACCTCCCATCCTCTCGCAAGGGTTTGGGTGTCACATATAACAAGATAAACTGATATGTGATCGCTTACATATTCTTTCTGGTTTCCGTTTGGATATAGTTCAAGTTTCCTGAAAATTTTCATATTTCGACATCCTAAATGACTGAAATCACCAAGATTAAGATCATTTTACAAAGCGGTAAAAAAAAATGCAGACCATTTGTATCCACCCGCTTCAAAAACATCAGATTCGTACTTAATGATCCCAGCTTCAGACAAAAGTGAGAACGCCTCGATCTTCAGTTTGTAGTGTGCTGGTTCGTTATTTCCACTTGATATCGACACACCTGCATTAGAGAAGAATATATAAGCCGCAAAACTATTACTACCTCCGTCCCAAAATTATTGTCCACTACTAAAAATACTAGTTGGAATTCTTTAAGTTTACTATATTGCCCTTAATACAAATTGATATTTACAAAGCTAAAAGTACACATTAATTAATTGTCAAAGGGTAAAACTGTCTTTTGTTTAGCTTTCGTAGAAATCAAAGCAGTAATTAATGCATTTTCTTAAACTGTGTATTTCTTGTTTGTGGACAATAATTTTGGGACGGAGGGAGTATAAACCAAAAACGAATCACACGTACGTACTTCTTGAAAGCGCCATTGTTTCCTGAGCCTCCATATCTCTCGTCTTGGAAATCTGGTTCCGATATATATTATGAACAAGATCCTTAAACGCTTTATCAACATTTGTGGCTCTTAACGCTGACGTCTCAATGAAATCCAACGATTCCTTCTCAGCAAACGACTTGCCAACTTCAGTAGCCACCATTACTGATTGTCTAACATCTATTTTATTCCCAACCAACGTCACGACCATATTTGGATTATCCGCTTGGTTCCTCATATCAGCTAGCCATCTCTGCGTGTTCACGAATGTAATATGTCTAGTAACATCGTACACAAGTAGTGCACCACTTGCAGTACGGTAAAATGCATCAGTTATGGCTCGAACCTTGGTGTGGCCCGAAGCGTCCCATATTTGTACCTTGACGACCTTGTCGTCGTCTATGTTGATGGTCTTGGTGATGAACTCGACCCCGATGGTTGAGTTGAACTCGAGAGTGAACTTGTTGTGGCAAAAACGCGAAAGTAAGTTCGATTTGCCAACACATGAATCACCCATCATGATGATTTTGAAGAAATGATCATAGTTTTCGTCTTCTCGGTTGCTTGTCATGTTTGTGTTAGGTTGTTTTTCTTGAACAAAAATTTGTGTTTGATTAATTAAGATATGATGCGTTTCTTGTTTAGCATGGAAACAAATGTATAAAGACATGAAGAAAAACAAAATGTATGGAAATTAACGACATATTGTGAAAAAAAAAATGATCTTTTCACTAGTACTCGTAATATGTTTATAAAGGTTTTCACATGGTCTTTTGGATATTAATATAAAAATTGTAATGTTTTTATATAGGCAAATGTTATAAAATAAGTCTCATTTATCAAACTGATTTATGCAGACTTATTGGTGTTAACATACAGAGGGGTTTAAACGTTGGTATATTGATTGATGATTTTTACAATAACCTCATTATCAGTATTTATACATGAGTCTAAGAGCTAAATAAAGAAACAAAATCAATGTCAATCAATTTGATCCTTGAATTGTGGCTCAAGACGTGATCTTCTAAACCGGGAAATAATGGTACAGTATTTGCTGATCCCTCAAACCTTATCCTTTCTAACACTCCTCCTCAAGTTGAATAGTGGGATCATCAAAATTCAACTTGTTTAGACATTTGTGGAGTATGACCATTCCCACTGCTTTTGTCAGGATATCTGCAAGTTGATCTTCAGATTTGACAAACGGTAATTTGATAATCCCAGCTTCAAGTTTCTCCTTGATGAAATGTCGGTCAACTTCTACATGTTTAGTTCTGTCATGTTGCACAGGATTCTCTGAGATTTGGATAGCAGCTTTGTTATCACTCATGATCCGAATACTCTCTTTCGGAGGGAACCCTATCTCAGACACAAGTTTTCTTATCCACAATGCTTCTGCCAATCCTTTAGCAATACCTCTGAATTCAGCCTCAGCACTTGATAAGGAAACGACTTTTTGCTTTTTACTTTTCCATGTGACAAGATTACCTCCAACCAAGGAGAAATATCCTGAAGTTGATCTTCTGTTTCCTTTGTCTCCAGCCCAGTCAGCATCGGTAAATATCTGGATATTTAAATGACCATTTGTTTTGAACAGCACTCCATGACCGGTGGTTCCCTTTAGATATCTGACAATTCTTAAAACTGCATGCATGTGATCTACCTGGGGTTGGTGCATGAACTGACTCACCACTCCAACAACATATGCTATATCTAGACGAGTATGAGATAGATATATTAGCTTCCCTACCATTCGTTGATACCTATCTCTATCAGCAAGTTTGGCTTCAGTCTTCATAAATAATTTTTGATTAGTAATCATAGGTGTATCAGCTGGCTTACAACCAATCATTCCTGTTTCTGCTATGAGATCTAGTATATACCTTTTCTGACAAATGAATATCCCCTGCTGTGATCTCATAACTTCAATTCCAAGGAAATACCTTAGATTTCCTAAGTCCTTCATTTTGCATTCTACACATAATCCTTCTTTTAGCTTCTTTATTTCACTTTCAACATTCCCGGTGATAATCATGTCGTCAACATAGATTATTAAACATGTCACACGATCTCCTCTGTGACTAAGAAATAGGGTGTGATCTGAGTTACTTTGTTTGTATCCATACTTTTTCATTGCCAGTATGAACCTGCCAAACCATGCTCTGGGTGACTGCTTTAGCCCATACAAAGACTTTTTCAACTTACAGACTTCTCCATGTTTGAAATGCTGAGAGAATCCAGGCGGGGCCTCCATATATACTTCCTCTTTTAATTCTCCGTGTAAGAATGCATTCTTCACATCGAACTGATGAAGAGGCCAGCCTTGATTTGCTGCTATTGAGAAGAGAACTCTTATTGTGTCTATTTTTGCAACTGGAGAAAAAGTCTCAGAATAGTCAATCCCATATGTTTGAGTATATCCTTTGGCAACCAATCGGGCTTTATATCTTTTAACAGTACCATCTGGTTTATATTTGATTGTGAAGATCCAGCGGCATCCTACAGGTTTCTTCCCTTGTGGAAGAATACATTTGTCCCATGTTCCATTTCTCATCAACGCATCCATTTCAACATCCATAGCATTCTTCCATTTCTCTGATTTCAAGGCTTGTTCTACATTTGATGGAGCTTCTTCTGAATATAAACTTGCGAAGAATGCCTTTGCTTCTTTAGATAGATTTCCTCTTGCTATGTTGGCTATAGGATACTTAGAACTTCTGGAGGTCTTTTCTGGGGTGTATCGCTTCAGAGGGATTCCTCTGTTTGACCTTGCGGGAAGTACATATTTGTAACACCCCCAAAATTTCAACAACGCAACAGAATACCACTATGGGGTGCTACTTCATAGTCCATACACACAAGTCACAGAAAACAATCTCAAAAGAGACGTTTAAAATAATTTCACATTCGATATATTAAAATCAGAGTTTACAAAGGGTCCCATTTAAATGTAACAGAAAACATTTTGTTTAAAAATGTTTTTCGGATGGTACTCAAGTTATTAAGCCTTCAAAAATATATATCCGCACGACTCAAATGCTTTCAATGCTCCACTAGCAAAATAATAACCTGAGAAAATACATGCAAAAACGTCAACAATAATGTTGGTGAATTGCCAAAAATTGGTTCGCCAGACAGTATACGTATATAATATACTACTAGGCAAATCAATGATAAAAAGATTCCGGAAGAGATATTCCCGGGTCGTATGTCCCAACGAGGCTGCAATTGAAATTTATCCTGGTTTGATGAGAATTTGAATGATGGAGAAACTGATATGATTATAACTAAAATTAAATAAAACTTAATTTAATCTACGGGAAAACAAGCAAAGGAAATGGGGATCTTAAAAACTACGGGAAACAAAATTAGTTATAAGGAAATCCTAAAATTAAATCTAAATTAAATACGGGGAACAGAATAAGGTATCGGGAAACCTAAATATTAAAAATTAAGAAAAATAAATGCTAAATTAAATTAAAAATCAAAATTAAATTCTAATTAACTTAACTTGAAAAATAAAGAAAACTAGAACTAAAACGGAGGTCGTTTGAATGTAAAACGAAAAGAAACGGTAAAACGTACCCGGTAAAAACGGGTCTAAAACTGAAATTTAAGACAAATTAAGCCTATACTAAATGTTATATTTTTCCTAGACACTAAATGACAAAAGAAAATTTTATAAAAAAGAAAAATATTTTTTTATTAATTTTTGGATTTTTTATGAATTTATAAAGATTAAAAACTAATTAAAACTAAGAAAATAGAAAAAGACAAAAAATAAAATTAAATAAAGAAAAAGTTAACAATTCTAAAAATATAAAAATGCCCAAATTTTACTGAATAAATTAAAAGTAATTAAACTAATTAAAATTAAACCTAATTTAATTATTTAAATTAAATAAAACTAACTGCTGTTAACCTAGGGGACTAACAGGGAAAGGACATAAGGACTAACGGGGCAATAGGGTAGTTAACCACAGGGACTAACAATACTAACTATAAAATAGAAAATTACACAATTGGTCCCTGCACACCAACCCGATTACAAAGCAAGTCCAAACAGCTTATTATCAAAAAGCTATAAAAGCAAAGTTGTTAAGGGGCTCAAGGACAACATTTTTCTTAATAAGCACACTAGCTGAAATGAACTTAATAAGCCAGAAATGAGAGCTTTTGGGGCTGCAGAAGCTTATTAAGCTTATGAGCTTATTTTTCTTTCTTATTGGGATTTAAGCTGCCAAATAAGCTACAACTATGGGGGACAGTTAATAAGGCTAAGGGGAGTCCTAAATATAAGCTATGGCTTCCTAATAAGCCTTAAGATAAGCTGAAATCAATAAGCTAATCTAAACAGTTTATTATAAAAACAGAAAAAGGGGAACTTTAAGCCTATAATAAGCTAACAAAATAAGCTTACTAACTAAAATAAGCTGCTAATCCTAAGACAACTACCTATAAGCTATGTTTAAAAGCAATAAGAACCTATGGCTTAATATTAAATAAGCTAGAAAAGTGGGGCTGAATTTAGGTGTTCAGCACCAGGGGAGGCTAGGCAGTGGCCAAGGGGCTTATTTTGGCTTATTGAAATAAGCACTTAAGAGCTTTTTACCCAAAACCAACCACAAACAGATTTACAAGGGATATAATTAAACTTATTTCCAAAGTTTGAGTTATTAATGAGGACTTAAACCTGCTGAATTTTGAGGTGGAAGTTCAAGGTTTTCAAGAAAAATGCATATTAAAGACTTGAGTTATATTTGGTCAAATTAAAGGGACAGAACAAGGGGGTGGTTAAAATGGCTAGAAACAACAACCATAAGCACAATAACAAGGTGCTTAAGCTGCATAAGCAGCTGGAGCACTTAAGCTCAATTTGGCTTATTGAAATTTTAACAGATTATAGAGGCCACTTAAAAACTTATTTTCAAACTAAAAGTTGTGATTAAAGTGGCTTAATAAACCCTACACACTCAGCCAAAGTTGGCTGAGTGGTTATCACCCATTAAAATACCATATTGACCCATTTTAAAGGTTAAACCAAACACTCCCTTAATATATAAAAATCGATATTTAACTGGTTTTTGGGTAAAAGAAGGCAGAGATAATTGATTATAAGTGAAGTTTAATAACTTTTAACACATTTTTAAATAATTTAAACAGAATTAAACAACTTAGATTATACTTCAAATTTTGACAAATGCAATAACAAGAGAACTCTTAATTTTTTTATTAAACTTCCAAGAAATACAACTTAAAACGTTTTAAACAAACTGAGTACAATAACTTTAAAGCAAACTTAATTAAAATTAAACTAAGAAAGTAAAAACAGGGATTCTGGTACTCGGCTTGTTCTCTTCTCTTTTATAGAGGCTCAGAGTCTTCCTTTGGACTTGGGATGAGCTTGTTGTGTGTGTACAATACTTCCCAAGCAATCCTAGCCTTCCATTGGCCTTACAACATTCTCAGCCATTGATGGGGTCTTCGGGTTGTGTGATTGTCAACAGGGAAGGGTTATAGGGGTAATGGGTTGTGGGAAATGGTATGGGGAGAGCAGGGAAGTGTACTAGGGAGGTGGTTTGGCCTAGAAACCATGGGAGAGGGAGGGGTGGTTTTGGCGGTAACCGGGTTGAGGTACAGGGTTGGTTGCAACGGTTTAAAGAGAAGTATGGGGAAGAGGCAAAACTGGCCCTCCATCTTTCATTCTATGGCTCTCTTTTCATTTCATCTAAGCCGAAAAAATTCGCTGGTTTGAACATAAACGATTCACTGTGCTCTCTTATAGCAGTTGTTGCCGAAGAAAACATAGTATCTTTTGGCTTTCTGGTATATAACTGACGTTGTTGTACTGGTGGAAGGTAATGCATTTGCCCAGGCCGATGGGTATAGAAGAAGCCAATCTAATCACCTGGACTGTAGTTTAAAAGGCTTTGACGAACATGTTTAGTCACCGGACTGAGCTCTGAATGATGGAAAGAAGACATGTAAATATGATTGTAAAGGGAAAATGATACTTAAACCTATATGTTAGGATGTTTTCAACAGAATTAGGGTTCTATGTCCAAAAATGGTGCAAACACACGAATACTCTTGGAAGCTATCATCGGGGGACTACTCGATGATGAAGGAAATGTTATGCTCTAAACCTCAAACTTTAGAGGACAGCCATCAACATAGCCATGGCTAATGGATCAAGTAAACTAAGCATGTCCATGCAATTATCGAGTGATAACAAAAGAAAGTTTGATACAGCTGAACTTTCAATAGCAGCTCCAGCTAGCAAAGCAACAACAAACTACCGCAACACCAAACAATCGTTACAATAATCGTCGACAACAGAACCAAAGGCAAGAAGCTGGTAGAGCCTATGCTGTTACTTCATCAGAAAACGGTAGGTATGCCGGAGATCTCCCTCTGTGTAAAAGGCGCAATTACCATCACACCGGACCCTGTACTGGTAGGTTCTGTAATAATTGCAACATAAATGGGCATCTAAAGCAAGAAACTTCCGAAGCAAGAAGCCAAGGCCACGAATGTAACAACTCCTTAGTGACAGTGGTTTACCATGCCTGTGGTGCGAAGGACACTTACACAAATCAGTTGCAAAAGCAACATTAATGTCCCAAGGAAGAGACTACACGCTGGGAGATAAGACATGCCAAAAAGACCCAATGTCGTTACGGGGTATGTATCTCTAAATCAGCATTTAGTTGAGGTATTATTTGATCCAGAGCGTCGAGTTTTATTTCTTATCGCTTGGTCTCTATGCTAATATTTCCATCTATTACAATGATACCTGTTATAATATCGAAATGGCTGACGGAAACTTAGTAAGCCACAAATACTGTTATTAAGGCTGCACTTTCAACCTTGCTAAATCAACCTTTTGAAAATCGGATTCATGCCTAGTAAACTTGTGAGTTTTGACATAGTCATTGGTAGGGACTGGTTATCAATAGCGTGCCAAAATTCTCTGTGGACGAGAAAGTTGTTCACATTTTTCCTATGAGGTTGAAGACTCTAATCATTTCGCGGTGATCGAAAGTAAACTCGACTAATCTTCATATCTTGTATAAACCGCAAAGTATTTATATCCCAAGGTTGTCAAGTTTTCATGATTCAAGTAATGGAGAAGAAATAGTACGAGAAGAAACTAGAAGACATTCCTGTAGTCAAAGAATTTCCAGATGTCTTTCCTGAAGATCTACCTGGTATCCCTCCCGTTCGCCAAGTAGAATTCCAAATCGAATCTAATACCCGGAGCTAAGCACTGTAGCTCGTACACCTTATAGATTTGCTCCTTTAGAAATGCAGGAGATTGTCTAAACATACTTCAAGATTCTAACGATCGAGGTTTCATTTGACCAAGTTACATCGCCTTGAGGGAGACGAGCTCCTGTCTTATGTGTTTAAAAAGAAGTAGGATCTTTTAGAATGTGTATCGATTACCGAGAGTTGAATAAACTTACTATAAAGAATCGTTACCCATTGCCCAGGATCGATGACTTATTCGATCAACTTCAAGGTTCAAGCGTTTACTCAAAAATCGACTTAAGATCAGGTTATCATCAACTGAGAGTAAGGGAAGGAGATATTCCTAAGACTGCTTTCAGAACGAGATACGGACACTATGAATTTCAAGTCATGCCATTTGGTTTAACAAATGAATGTGTATAATGGATCTCATGTTTATGTGTTTGTAAACCTTATCTGGATAAGTTTGTAATTGTGTTCATCGATGATATTCTTATCTATTCTCGCAACGAAGAAGAACATGCAAGTCATCTCAGAATAATCTTGGAATTACTCCGAAAAGAGAAATTGTATGCCAAGTTCTCTAAATGTGATTTCTGGATACATATCGTGCAATTTCTGGTCATCTCATCGATAATCAAGGACTTCATGTTGACCCTGCCAAAATCGAAGCTGTTAAGAATTGGACATCTCCCACTACACCCACAGAAGTACGTCAATTCTTAGGACTCGCCGGCTATTATCGAAGATTTATCGAAGGTTTTTCAAAGATTGCAAAGCCTTTGACTAAATTAACAGCAAGAACAAGAATTATGTCTGGAACGATGAAACAAGAATCAGCTTTTCAACTTCTTAAACAAAAACTCTGTGAAGCACCAATCTTAGCATTACTAGAAGGAAACGATAATTTTGTCGTTTACTGTGATGCATCTCTTCAAGGGTTAGGAGCTGTACTAATGCAACGAGAAAAAGTCATTGCTAATGATCTCGACAACTCAAAACCTCCATAATAGAAACTATACTATACAGATTTTCTGAATTAGGAGCAGATAATTTTCGCTCTTAAAATCTGGGGGAAGACACTATCTATTCGGTACAAAAGTGTACAGTTTTCACTGTATCATAAAGCCTTTCAACATATTCTTATCAAAAATGAAGTTGATATGAGGGGGCAACGCCGGATGGTCTTAGAACTACTCGCAGATTATGATTGTGAAAATTTTGTTATCATCCCAGGAAAGGCAATGTTTAGCAGATGCCTTAAGGTCACTAAAGAAAGAAACGAATCAAAACCCCTGCCGACGTCAGAGCAGAGTTAGATCATTAGTCATGACCATTCATCCAAAATTACCATCACAAATTCTCGAAGCTCAAACTGAAGCACTCAAAGAAGAAAACCTCAAAGCTGAGAACTTATGAGGAATGGACAAAGCATTTGAAGTACGTCCTGATGGAACTCATTGTATTAAGAACCGAAGCTGGTTACCACTATTTGGTAATCTGAGAGACTTGATCATGCATGAATCTCATAAATCAAAATATTCCATTCACTCAGGTTCTGACAAAATGTATCAGGATCTGAAGAAACTCTATTGGTGGCCTAACATGAAGGCAATCATTGCTGAGTATGTTGGCAAGTGTTTAAGATGCTCTAGAGTTAAAGCTGAATGTCAGAAGCCGTCTGGCTTACTGGTACAATCAGAGATTCCTATGTGGAAGTGGGAGAGAATAACAATGGATTTTGTCACAAAACTACCCAAAACCTCATATGGATATGACACAATTTGGGTCATTATCGACCGTCTTACCAAATCCACACATTTCATCCCTACCCGAGAGACAGATAGTATGGAAACCCTTACAAGGTTGTACATCAAAGAAATAGTCTCTCGGCATGGCGTGCCAATATCTATCATCTCGGATCGTGACAGTCATTTCACATCCAGATTCTGGCAATCATTGCAGAATGCCTTGGGTACTCAATTAGACATGAGTACGGCATATCATCCCGAAACCGATGGACAAAGTGAAAGGACCATCCAAACACTCGAAGATATGCTACGAGACTGTGTTATAGATTTTTTAAAAGGATGGGAAAAACACTTATCATTGGTAGAATTTTCCTACAATAATAGTTATCATGCCAGTATTAAGGCAGCACCATTTGAGGCATTTTATGGTCGAGAGTGCAGATCACCTGTTTGCTGGGCCGAAGTTGGAGATGTTCAACTTACAGGACCAGAAATAATTCATGAAACCACTGAGAAAATAATGCAAATTCGACAACGCTTGCAAGCTGCAAGAGACCGGCAGAGAAGTTATGCCAATATAAGATGGAAGCCTTTAGAATTTCAGGTTGGAGATCGTGTTATGTTGAAAGTATCACCTCGTAAAGGTGTCATTCGTTTTGGAAAACGAGGAAAGTTTAACACCGATGATGCATGCATTTAAAAAATTGAAAGTATCACCTTGTAAAGTATCACCTCGTAAAAAATTGAAAGTATCACCTCGTAAAGGTTCGGCCCAACAAGCGATCTAAGCCCATCTCACATCCCGTCACATATTTTGTACTAACAAGTTGGCGCCATCTGTAGGACCCAGTGCACAATTGCGTTTCTCAAAATACTAACCATGAGTGCACCGACAGTGCCCATTCCCTCTCAACCTACGTCTGCCGTGCGAAACACAGTGGGGAAAGGAAATGAGCAAAACCTGGAAAACTTAAGTAGGTCGGCGTCCGACGCAACCCTTCAGGAATATTGTGAAAAGTACTATCACCAGTTACTGCCAATCATAGCTGAAAAAGTTCACCAAAAAAAAGTGCAACATGATAAGCTGAAGGTAGTAAAATCCCATCTTAATTTTGAAGGATGTTCGGGAAGAAACTCAAAGATCCAAGAAGTGTCACAATATTCTGAATCAAGAACACCAAACATAAGAGGGGAACATGGAAGAAGGCAAAGGTCCAGACGCTCTCGTAGGATGTCTAAAAGCCCCGAACCAACCCTAGTGTCTTTACTAGGATAAAATGTGACATGTCAGAATCAACCAGACATGGGCTGGGGGTAAAGGAAGGAAAGAAGGTGGCGTATTTAATTGGTTGAGAGGCAAGGTAAGAAGTGTGTCTGCATAATCGGAGAGCCGTTACCAGAGTTCTCGTTCAAGAAAAACGGAACCCGCTCCCAGAAAACGTTACCATGAAGGAACATCCTCACGAGGAATTGAAGAGCTCTCAAAAAGTGAAGATAGTGGACACTAGAAGTCAAGATCGAAAAAACAAAAGTCGAGCATTGAAGAAGACGACCTATCCCAACCATGGGTATACGAAGAAACGGATCCCTTCACACCCCACATACGCTACTTCGATTTCCCAAAAAAAGACTCTGATGCCAAGTAACGTTAAAACGTATGACGTAAGTGAAGACCAGGAAGATCATTTAAATTTTTTCCAGGTGGCTGCCAAAGTGGAACGCTGGGCAATGTCGACATGGTGTCACATGTTTAACTCCACACTCACTAGATCCGCTAGGGTATGGTTCGATGACTTACCTCCGGAACCTGTGGACAATTATGATGATCTAAAAAAGGCATTCCTAGCAAACTTCCTCTAGCAAAAGAAGTGTATCAAAGATCTTGTAGAAATTCACCATATCAAACAAAGAGAAGGAGAATCTATGGAAGATTTTGTGCAAATATTCAAGACGGAAAGCAGGCATGTCAAGGGAGCCCCGGAGTGCAAGAGAATCTCAGGATTCATGCACGGAATCACTAACGCCGAGCTGATTAAGCGTATGCATGACATAATCCCAAAATCAGTAAATGAAATGATGAGGACAATTACAGCGTTCCTAAAGGGGGAGGTGGCAGCTTCTAACCAGGTGCGGAAGAAAACACTTCCGACATGGAAACAACAAGAAGCTGGGCGAAAACAAAATTTCGACAGAAGGGGAGATTTTAGAAATCAGCAGAGGTCAGAGCGAGGACGTGACAAGTTCACACTCCTCACAAAATCCCCAAAGTAAATTTTGGATTTGGATAAAGGCAAATTTAAAACTTCAGCACCAATGGTATCACCTGTAGAAAAAAGGAACAACAACAAGTTTTGTGAATTTCATGGGGAAGTAGGGCATAACACCAATGATGCATGCATTTAAAAAGACAGATTGAGGAGTTAATCAAAGCTGGAAAGTTGTCGCACGTAATCAAGAAACTAAAGCAAGGCAGCGGTAAGGACCATCCAAAGGCAGCAAAGAAGGGAGAAGCGTCCGGAAAGGACAAAGCTATGGCAATTCTTATGGTCCAACCATGGCACAGGGTGGCCAGGAAAAGGATTACACAAAGATTCTTCCCTGGTCCTGAAATTTCGTTCCCACCCCTAAGGGATGAAGACGGAGGGTCGGCTTCAGAAATACTATACGAACATTGCTTCAATAGGCTCTGCCCAGAGGTGAAAAGTCAAATGATTCCAGCCACCACACCCCTCATCGGTTTTAGAGTAGAAATCATATAGCAAATGGGACAAATATCACTATTGGTAAAAATAGGTGATGCAGAACATTCAACTACCACATGGATGAACTTTTTAGCGGTAAGATCACCATCTCCATACAATAAGATCATAGGGAGGCCATGAGTAAGGAAAATCCAAGCAGTTCAGTCAACAGCTCATGGAATGTTAAAACTCTCGGTCCTAGGAGGAATAGTCACATTGCGGAGCAGCAAAATTATCCCACTCGAATGTACGATGGTCTCAGGACCAGAGGCACAACCTTCCACCAGCACTTGATTTGTGGAGGAAAGAATCAAAGTGACAATTCACCCGGAATACCCAGAGCAAACAATAGCAATAGGTTCAACTCTAATGAAGGAAGGGCGAAAGGAGTTGTGCAGCCTACTTAGGCGTAACCTAGACATATTCACTTGGAAACCAGCAGACATGACAGGTGTTCCGCGACACATAGCGGAGCACCGGGTAAACGTTCATGAAGGATGTCCACCAGTCAGGCAAAAGAAAAGAAGCCAAGCACTAGAGAGAAACAAGGCAATACAAGAGGAGGTGAAAAAACTTGTAGATGTTGGCATCATGAAGGAAGTTCATTACCATAGCTGGTTATCAAATCTGATAATGGTATAAAAGCATGACGACACCTGGAAAATGTGTGTGGACTTCAAAGACCTAAACAAGGCATGTCCTAAAGATGGTTATCCGCTCCCGAAGATAGATTGAAAGGTGAAATCCCTTTGCGGATACCCCTTCAAGTGTTTTTTTAGATGCGTACAAAGGATACCACCAAATAAAAATGGCAAAGGAGGACGAGGAAAAAATAGCATTTATCACAAGAGAGGGTATTCTGTTACTCAAAAATGCCTTTTAGTATAAAGAATGCTAGAGCAACTTACCAACGACTGGTAGACAAAGCATTCCAGAAACAAATTAGCAGAAACTTGGAGGTGTACGTGGATGAACTGGTAATCAAAAGCTGCACAGAACAGGAAATAATAAGGGACATCGAAGAAACATTTAAGACCCTAAGGGAAATAAACATGAAGCTAAACCCTAAAAAATGTACCTTTAGGGTAGAAGAAGGCACGATCCTAGGGCACATGGTAAACACCAAAGGGATAAAAGTATGCCCGGATAAGGTAAAAGCTGTTTTAAGCCTACCGTCCCCAAAATGCCTAAAAATGTGCAAAGGTTGAATGCAAAGTTAGCAAGCCTAAACAGATTCCTAGCCAATTCAGCAGAGAAGTCATTACCGTTCTTTAAAACTCTAAAAAAGTGCTCAAAGAAAAGTGACTTCCACTGGACTACGGAAGCGGAAGCCGCATTCAAGCAAATGAAAAACCTAATAGCAGAGCTGCCTACATTAACCGCACCTATGGAAGAAAAACTTATAGTGTACTTTGCGGCGGCAAGAGAAGTTGTGACCTCCGTCTTAATGACAGAAAGCGAGTCGAGGCAAATGCCAATCTGCTTTGTTAGCCGACCTTACAAGGTCCGAAAATAAACTACACATTGGTGAAAAAGTTAGTACTAGCTTTAGTACACGCTAGCAAACGACTAAAAAGGTACTTCCAAGCACATCCAACCGTTGTTATCACAGACTAGCCAATCAAACAGGTGCTATCAAGACCAGAAATTGCAGGAAGATTGAAAAAATAGAGCATAGAGCTGGGGGAATACGATATACAATACAAGCCAAGAATATCAATCTAAGGGCAAATTTTGGCAGACTTCATAGTGGAACGGCCGAAGGATGATTCCTTAGCTGCACCCCATAGAGGTCGGGGAAGAGCTTCCAGGCCCATAGACACTGTTCACGGACGGATCATCCTGTATAGACAGCTCCAGAGCCGGACTAATACTTACAAATCCGAAAGAAACAAAATTTACTTATGCTCTAAGATTCAAGTTCGATGCAACCAACAATGAAGCCGAGTATGAGGCTCTGATAGCCGGTCTCAGAATCTTAGAGCAAATGGGGATACAAAACCTTCAGGCACATGTAGACTCTCGTCTAGTTGCCAATTAATTCAACGGGTCCTACATAGCCAAGGAACCAGGTATGATCCAATACTTTGAGAAAGTAAAAACCCTTACTAGCAACTTCAATAAGTTCTCAATCAAGCAAGTGCCTAGAAGCGAAAACAAGAAGGCGGATGCATTAAGTAAGATTGCGTCCACCAGCTTTGCTCACTTAACCAAACAGGTTTTGGTGGAAGTACCTAAAGAAAATTCCATAAATGAAACCAAAGCATTAGCAGCCGTGGAGGAGGAAGGAAGTACATAGATGAATCCCATTTATGAATATCTCACGGAAGAAACATTCTATGCGAAAGAGAAAAAGGCAAGGGCAGTACGACTCAAATCAAGGAGGTACGTTGTAATCCATGAAGTCCTATACAAGAAATCCTTTCTGGGGCCATGGCTACGGTGTGTCAGACTACTACAAGCAGATTATGTCTTAAGAGAAATCCATGAAGGATCCTGTAGTAAGCACGCTGGGCCAAGGTCCGTGATAGCCAAAGCCATACGTATTATTGGCCAACAATGCATAAAGACGCAAGGAAAATGATACGGGAGTGCCGATATTTTCAAGTTAATCGTCCCGTGCCAAGGAACCCGCAGCAGTTTCTAACCCCTATCATGTCTCCATGGCCATTCTACAAATGGGGAATTGACATAGTAGGACCTTTCCCGAAAGGTCCCGACAAGGTCAAATTTTTAATAGTAGCAATTGACTATTTCACAAAGTGGATTGAGGCAAAACCCGTTGCAACCATAACGGGTAACCAGATTAAAAAATTCGTGTGGGATAACATAGTCTACAGGTTTGGCCTACCAGGGGAGATAATATCTGATAACGAAAAGCAATTCAGAGATAACCCATTCAAAGATTGGTGTGAAAAGCTGAGTATCCGCTAGTGTTTCGCCTCCATCAAGCATCTGCAAGGCAATGGTATGGTAGAAAGAGCAAACAGAAGCTTGGGAGAAGGAATAAAGGCATGGTTGGATATAGGAAGCAAGGATTGGATGGAAGAAATCCCGCATGTCCTATAGGGCACCCCACCATGATCAAGTCAAGCAATGGGGATACTCCATTCTCACTAATGTACGTAACAGAAGCATTGATTCTAGCGAAAATTGGAATGCGGACCGCAGAAATAGACATGGCGCAAGATGATGAAGCTTTAGAGCTCAATCTAGACCTCTTAGAAGAAAAAAGAGAACAACCATCAATCCACGAGGCAAGAAGCAAGGCAAAAATGGATAAATACTATAACTCCAATGTCCGTAACACAAGCAACATGTCAGGAGATCTTGTATACCGGAGCAATGATGCCAGCCATGCAAAAGATGGAGGGAAGCTAGGCCCTAAGTGGAAGGACCGCATAAGGTGACTGAAGCTAATTAGACTCGGCACAGATCGTTGATAAGCAATAAAATGTCTTACAATAATTCCATCAAATAATTTAATAAAAACTCAAGTGAACAATTTTAGGTACACGTTATGTCTACCACATAAATCATCTTAACCCCTACACTAATTGAGCTCGGCACAAATTGTTGACTCGGAATAACATGTCTTAAGATGGTCAAATCAAGTAATTATATTAAAACATTATAATCAAACAAAAAATATGCGTTAAAATCATATGAATTAATGTTTAACAAACAAAGTAAAATCCGTAAACATGATCAAACTATATATCTTTTACCAGGAGAGATTACAAGATTTTTAAGCTGACAGAGATGATGAAAGATTTTATTGTCATGGTGGCTGCCTCCATT
The DNA here is from genome assembly GCA_026074375.1 of Tanacetum coccineum. NCBI lineage: Eukaryota > Viridiplantae > Streptophyta > Magnoliopsida > Asterales > Asteraceae > Tanacetum > Tanacetum coccineum. The sequence continues at coordinate 29,981 of BQNB010057963.1, forward strand.
TTCTTTTTTTTTCTTGATCTGCTCTTTGGCTGCTACCCTTTGGACGAATTCTATAATAAAATATGTTTGCTCCTTTTTTTAATTGTGTGGCGTCTGATGAATGAATCCAAGGGACGAATTTTTTTTCCAAAAGTGTGTCCCACTTTCTGTTTTGCGGCGGCATATCAAACCTTGAACGAATTGTCTTCTCTTTTTTTTGGCTGTTGTGTCGTCTATATATCTCATGTTCAAATGAACATAAGAGGTAATGTTGTGCATGTTGTGATTGTACAATATTACATTTACTTTATTTTAATGATAATGTACAATCACAACATGTACACCATTACCTCTCATGTTCATTTGAACATGAGAGGATTCTTATCCATAACAAAAAGGGGTGTCTCTTTGTCTTTTGCTCCACGCAAAAACAAAGCCCAAGATTGCATTCTTTTTTTTTCTTTCTTGTTTCTCTTTCTCTCGTCCAAACCATAGCTAAGGCCCAAAGGTTTTATTTTCTTTTTCTTCTTGTGTTCATTTGTGAATCAGCCCACAAGGATACTTTGGAACAATTTCTCAAATTATTTAAGGCTCAATAATTATACCTTTAAATTAAAGAGCAGGATCGTTGCCCCGAGGCAGCATTAAATGCATTGAATGTACAAACCGGCCTAACCTATTTTCTTTGGGTCGTAGTATAATGTCCTGGTTAACCATGCCACGTACGTGGGATACATGTTCCCATCAGTAAATAACAGGTACACCTCTTCTCTCTCTCATAACGAATCCCAACACACACCTCTCTCGATCTTTCTTCTTTCTTGCTTTCTCTCTAAATCAGATCTCATAGATCTCTAAATCAGATTTCATACATGATAATATGGTTTTTCATTGCTTCTGACTTTGTTACTGCAATAAGAGATGAGCTAGGGTTTGTTTGGTGATGATGGTTTTGATAGTGGAATTATTATTGGGTGTTTCATTGCTGATAATTTTGGTGACTATTTTTGGGCCTTATTAAGCTTGAAGTAAAAAAGGTATATGTTTTAGTGTTTGATTTCATTATGTTTCTAAAAAGGATTGTTTGCCTTTATTTGTGATTAAAAGTGTTTTTTGATTAGATACCACTCAGATTTGATATTGATGCCCAGATTGTTGTTTTGAGTATTAAATTTGGTTTTTTTTGCAGGTTGGGGTATGCAAGATTAAAGATGGAGTAAGCAAAATATCAAGAATATTGTTTAAATAGGAGATGGAAAAAGAAAGTGTAACGGGAGATGGAAAAAGAAGGTGTGTTATCATTCGCTTCATAACAGGTACCTCTCTTACTTCATATCATAATCTTGATTATTGTCAATTCATTATTCACTATAAGATTGCTTATTTATTAGGGTTAGGTAACCAGTTTTTAAAGTGTTGGGATGATCATCCAAACACATGAAAAGTGCTTATTTGTCTATAAAGAACAAAAATAAAAAGGCAATATTTTGATAAGCTGTTTAAATAAGCAGTCCCTAACACCCTTAATTTGTTTCTCTGTCTAGCGTGTGTGGCACATAGTTTTACCATCGTTGATAACTAATCGCGCTTTCGGCATTTAGAAACTGAACACTAAGTGGCTTTTTAGGTCAATGCCAAACACTCCCCAAAATTTTATGTTTGTTCCGCCTCGATAACTCATATGTTGATCATTGTTGATAATATAGTGTGTTTTCAGCATTAATAATTGGGGTGTTTGTTTCGACTTATATAGCGGGCTTATGTCATGATTATTAGTGAATAAGTTGGCCCAAGTCCGGTCTGTGGGCTTTGGGTTTATTCATTGTCTAACAATGATAAGCTTTTATAAGCCGAAAATTTTCAAGATAAGCCACAGAAAAAGAGCTTATGAAACTTAAGCCGAAAACTACATAAGCTATAAGCCCACTATATAAGCCGAAACAAACAAGTGGATGTTCTAATAGGGGGCTTATAGAAACGTCAAGCAAAAAAAAGCTCTTTGACACTGAAGATGATATTTTAATTTCTTGGTAGCTGGCCAAACTGTAAAATGTCCACTAATTTGATATTCCCAAAATTGAACTTTGCTTATTATTTATCAGCTAAGAACTCAATTTGATCATATAGGTTAGGTATGTTGTGAATGTAATTTTTAATCAGAATTAGATATTGAAGTTCATATGTGTCAATAATCAGGTTTCAAACACCAACTCTTAATATATTGATCCTAAGTACTTAAATATTGAAAATCATAATCAGTTTTTGTTAAAGACTTTAGATTGGTTAAATGCATAGTGCAACATATTATATTCAAGGAGATAGTGGTTATGGAAATCTATAATTGTTGTTTTGTTTTTGTTCTTGGCTAACAGTACAAAGAGCTCCAAGGGTTCTCGGAAGATCTCTCCGCCATTTGCTTCTTCTCCGGACACAACCCAAAAGAGCAACTACATTCTATATTTGTTTTCTTTTGTTTCCAAACTGGGTGGATATCAACTGCTTCCCAGAAAGAACAAACGGAATGATTATGTGTCTCTTAAAGGGACTCCCATTTCAGGTAAGCGACGTACTAGAGGAAAAAACATTATATCGTCTATGTAATAAACATTGTCGAGTGATGTTTCTCATAGTTTTCTTTTGTTTCCAAAAGTGATACCGAGTCTACCTTAGAGTTCTCATGACGGGTTCCCAATTTTGCAGATGCATTTTAACAGTCGCTTGGCCTCATTCAGACACGATTACCGCTTCCACATACATGTTTGTTAGATTGGTGCTGCAGACTGATGCTGCCATTATGATGTTGCTTGATAAGCTCGGTCCTACTCCGTCGCATGTTACTGCTACAAAAAGGATAGCAGAGGTTCATTTCTTTTGTTACGTGACATGTGATTTTTTTGGCTGTCGTTTAAATGTTCGTTGACAATGAGTTATGAGACATAGCATACAATATATTCTTTGAAAAATCGTTTCCTGCATTTCTCAGTGGTAGTTGCTAGCTTCTTGCATTTCTCTAAAACAAGTATGCTCAATAACAATATTAAATGCAAGAACCTCAATTCTGTTTGCAGTCCGGTAGGAAAAGGACAACCGCATATTGTGCATGGCAAACTGGAACAAGGAGGTTCGGCTGCTCCTTTGTTGGCCCGTGATACGAAAACTAAGCCTGGGGGATTTGCCTACGTTAAGGAAGTTGTGAAAATAAGGTATTATTTAACCGTTTATACTGATAAAAGAGCCATTCTAAGAGTCGAAAAGTTCTTTTTTTGATAAAGGTGAAAGAACCATTTTTCGTGTTCAACTAAATGTGCCAGCATTTATATAGATGTCTTTATTTATATTCGCCATAAACCAGGTGATCACAAATAAGTCTTTATTCTAGAAATATGAAGTGCGCAACTACTAATGTATATCTAGGCAAGACTTGATCCGAGGTGACGAAATGGGCAGGTTGGGTAATGGGTCGAACAATCAGTTTTTTAATGAGTTGAGATAGACCTGAAACACTTTAAATGTAAACCTAAGTAAGTTATAAATGAATAATGTCATATATAATTCAGATCGTATTGTTTTAGTAATAATCTAATTTTTCTAAAACAATGATTTATGAAATGTCACTGAATGATAACTTGAAACTATTATTAGGTTCCGTTGTCAATATGCTCCATGTGGACTGACCCAAACCCAGCTGACCCTTTGGTGCCCGATATTGCTCACATATGTAAGACTAAGGCAAAAGATAAAGTAAGAGCATGCTACTGAAGACGTTGCACCCATGGCAAGGTAATATTCGCTAATAGAGATATTAGTATACCATGGTCACAAGAGGCATTTGTGATAGTCACAAACGGTTAGAGATAGTCACAAAACGGTTAGAGATAGTCTAGATGGGTTGATAAAATCTGCCTTACACAACCATGTTTTGCTTCTTTTTTGTGATATATCGGCGGTTCCCCCACCCCCTGAATAAGTAAGTTTGTAGAACATGGTTTTAGTAACTACATTTTGTTAATTCAACTAATGGCATTGACCGTTAAACGTCTCTTATTTCAAAAGAACTTCCATCAGATACGTTACATTTTCTTTAACTCGGTATTTAATTTTTTTGTTCGTTGGCAACTTTCTTAGGTACGGGAAAATGGCACGCAAACACATTCGTCACAATGAGCAGGGTATAAATGATGACTTATATGCCTTCGTACAGGTCAGTTTACTAATTCACTCCACACTCATGTGCTTTTCTGACACTCTTGCTATAATATATGGTAATTATTGGTTTTTTATGATGTAGAAACCCGTAGAAGATGGAAGGCAGCTGCTGGATTTTAAAGGTGTTAATTCGAGTGAAAGCATTATTTTCATAATATGTTATCAATGCTATCTATATTGAATACTCAGGTAGTGTCGTTCTATCTGATAGAGCGGTAATGCTCAAATTCTTTTTCTCACAAACTGTGAGCTTATGAACTTATATAATTAGGACATTTTGAAACTTTTCAGCTTATATAAGCTCATTATGACATAATGAATTTATATAAGCCAAAAAGTTTTGAAATAAGGCACAAAATGTGAGCTTATGAAACATAAGCATAACCAAATAAGCCATAAGCCAGCTATATAAGCTGAAATAAACACCCACTTAGTTTCGGCTTATATAGCCGGCTTCTGAAACAAAGTCAAGGGGAATACATCTAAAGTGGCATGTAGCCGAGAAGGTGAAAGAGGGAATTCTTCCCATTTAGTCGTCGGACCAGTCACGATCCCTTTAGGTTTGCCTCTCTCTTGATTATTTCACTATAAATGAGCTTTTGAGATAAAAACTTGATGCTGCAGATCAAATGCACAGAGCATCATGGACTAACTATCTAGAACTAGCACCAATGATTTTTTTTTCATTTATATAAAAGCAATATTTCAGCAATCGCTTTTAAAACATAATGCTGAAATGGGCGAGATATAATGGTTATATTGGAACAGTATATACTTTATATGGAGAAGGTATTGTGTTTGTATCTTTTCTGTTGTAATATTTGTTAAATGTCATGGTTTTTTTGTTATATTGTTTTGGAGTTTGGGCTTGAGGAGTTACATGTTACTGTGAAATAATGATCCAACGCATGCATATCACAATGTATGAATTGCGAAATGTCTTTTTAGTCAACAATCTCTCTACTGGTCATGAATGAGACCATGATACAAGGAATACCAAAAACAATTTTGAAAATTATTCTTTAAGCTGAAAAACTAAAAAACAATTTTGAAAGATCATGGCTTTTGAAAACAATTTCCGCGTCGATAAATTATAATATTATGACATTGTTGTGCTTCCTTGAGTTTCAACATCAGGTTTCAGCACTAGCTATACACTTTATATATATTATTATGGCCCTTTCCACGTGAATAGGTTACTTTTATTTGAACAACAAACAACAACATTCTTAAACAAGGAAATCATAATTTGAAAAAATACATGTTGCAGCAACAATACCTGCTGCAGCATTGGCTGATTTGACTATCATGAAGGTTTAAATTCACCTGTTTGACGCCGAAAGTTATTATAAAATAATTATTTTGGCATTGTTATAATCAGATATTGATTTTATCTCATATTCATTGTATTGACTGATAATTTGGTATTATTATAGGAGACACTAATAGTAAAAGATGAGGAGCCGTGAAATTTAGCAAGGGATGTCCGTAAAGTCATGCAGGTAGTCTTCAAGGAAAACACTCGGACAACGTATATAGAATACACCAAAGATATTTATGATGCTTTTGAGGGAGTCAGCCAACGTAGTCTTACAACTAACACAAGTATTATGTCAAACATAAGAACACAATAATCTCTTCATCCTAAAAGATTATTCATTTGATAGATGCACAGTGGCAAGAACATGCACTGAATGATCCTTAAGTGACTTTGCATAACGTCTAAGAATTGAGCCTTAGTTACATAGCCGCTATTTATAATTAAAAACTCCGTTGGAACATCTCCTATTAAATAGTTTGCTATGCATCCGTTTGGGATTAGTCGGGCCTAAAATAGAACAACTGTGACCTCGCTTGATCCTTATTTTACATGGTTCAGGTTGGTCGGATATGATCATTTTTGTAAGCTTAGATCAGAAGTTATTGCGACCTTTGTTTGGTACTTAAGTGGACCTTGGCTCGGTCCTAACCTTTGAAAATGTAGAAATACATAAAAAATTTGATGCCGAGATAGGTCCGATGTCCGCCCTTTTTTAGGCATGCAAGTTAAAAAACGTTTAGGTATCTTTTTTTCTTTATATTATTAGTTTTGTTCGAGTCCGATACTCATAATGAAAACGCATTGCACTTCCAACCGTGATATGGACCATTGACACGACATATTTAGGCAAGCATACAATAAGTTAAAATCACGAGACAACATTATTTGATCTAAACTGAGTATGGATGCTTATTTACTTATGATCTATAAAGTTCTTTTCTTGAAATATGTCAAATCAACAAGTCTACCTGAAAAAGGAACATTTCTAATGCAGAATTTGATTTGAAAGATATCTTTGTCTTTGTATTTTAATGCAACACAACCTCTCTAATTTTGTTCGGAATTATATTATAATTGTAATAATATTTCCTTTGTGATCATAATGAGTATATGCAGGTTTGATTGAGACTTTCTAGACGTCCCTAAAGAAAGAACTACAGAAACTGCCCATGTTCATTGCAACATGTATGATGTTTGTGGGTTTTCACTTTGGCATGTTTATATGCTTTTAGCAAAACTATAATGGTAGCAGTAAAAGTGTACATTTTCGGAAATGTGAGTTAATATATGCAAGTCTGTAAGCTATGGATATATTTAACTACTGTATAAATTTTATAACAAGTACTAATGCTACGATTCTAACCATCAACACAATGCGGCAACGCATGAGCAACCCAATAGAACACTCTTTAAGCCTTCAAATATTTTGTTGGGATCAATTATGTTGTGGCTTTCTATGCATCTAAACTGCAGTTTCAATACTACTGTCACCAACGTACTTAAGTTCCAAATACCTTCATGTTGACACAATATCCACATGGCAACGCATACCTACAATTCTATCGTATAAAAATGCTCCGTCGCAACGCGCGGGTTTAAAACCTCGTTTATAAGATAACTTGGGCTAATACTTCAAGAGCCACGAATTGTATTTTCAACCAGATATATGGACGAGCTAACTTCAGATTTTCGTGTGTTTTATCACATAAAAATAAAGATCTTTTTTTCTCTTTTCGTAGCCTTTTGAATCAACTAAAACGGAGCTCGGACGAAGAAGTTATGGCCAAATCATTGAGACACGTCTAAATCTTTCACTCTTCATTATTTTAATTCATTTCTTGTCACATTCCGTGTCTTTTCACCATTCGCTCACAAAGTCACCATTTTAGCTTCATTTTATGCATAACCTACATAATCACAAAACACACTCAAAGTACATGTATAACAACAAATAACAATGCAACTATGCGTAATTAACATGCTATGAGGTGTATGCAAAATACACCGATCAAACCTCCCCAACTTAACCCTTACTCGTCCCGAGGAAGAAACCTACTATATCTTAGCATGTTAATTACATAGTTTTTAATCATACCATTAAAATTCCATCAAAAAGATCAAATTCAACCTAGTACACTAATAACCATCCTATATGACCAATAATCCAAAATGATTACCAATATTTTTGTCCTTCCTAAACACTTAACATAACCGCTCCCATTGGTTCCATTTACTTTATGTTTCATATAATTAACCATGTGCCCAACATACTTAATACACCCCTATAATCAATCTAAACATCAATCCAAAACAAGAGGTGAGAATACCTTACACCTTTTATAATACCGGAGTTTTTATACCATAGGAGCGCACTTTTTTGAGAGCACATAAGCCATCATACTTTAGCTTACATATTTTCACTTTTTGCTCAGTTTTTGTACATGAATTTTACTTCACATTTCAAGCATTTTTGCTCATAACATACATAAG